>QEOT01009697.1:11011-108817 GCA_003123785.1 Pterocarya stenoptera | reverse complement strand
CCCCAAAGAAACCGCCGTTCGGATGAAGATCCTGCTGTGCGTCGATGCCTTGTCCAAGCCCTTGACCGGGCCCTAGGTTCCCCAACACTGTCCATTGAGCCAATCATCTGAAACAAAAACAGGGTAGTCCACCATGGGCCATTAGTGTCCCCTGCACCACTTTGCCTTTCGCCTGCCAGTCGATCTCCATTTTCAATGATGTAGTCCCCAACCACAACAGCACCAGGCATAGCTGAACGAATAGCACTTACAATATCACCATACTCTCTCTGATGCTCAAGGTGCCTCCAGGCTTGTTCTCTAGATGGATCAATGTCAGAGGGTCGGGTGGTAGGGTGAACCCTTCTGGCATGTCGTCGCAATTCCTGGTAGTTACCAAAGAATGAGCATGATTCCCTGGAGCAACTTCTCTTCTTGAGGTTCAAATACTTCCTGGCCTCTTCCACAACTTCCCAGCCAAGTATGGTTCCTCGGCACAATGGGCATATCAAGCTCAATTTTAATTCGGATGAGTTCTCCACATCTAAATCTTCAATCTCAACTCTTTCCTGAAAAGATTCAGAATCAACTGTTTCTAATATACCTTCTTGTATTTCTACAAATCTACTTGGTTCATCTCCTCCCGGTGCTCCAGCAGATATTACTGTGTTTCTTACATTTACATTGTGGTTTTCACTAGCCTCATTTAAGTCAGTACTCAAAGCCATGTTCATATCAGAGGTATTACTATGATTGTGTGAGTTTACAGGCACAGAACTGGGTAAAGTTGGACTGTTCCTAGAGTTGGCCCTTAGTTTTTTATAGCGGTCCAGGCAATTTGAATGCCTATAACTTGTATCACAAATGTAAGATCTACAACCCTTATCATGCGAGCTGCACAGGAGGAGAACAGCATTATGTGGATGGTCCATGCAGATAGGACACAAAACTTCATCCAACTCTTTGTGAAGAGCACATATATCTGAATCAGAATCACAATGCATTCTTCGTTTTACACCAGCCATCTTGTTTGCACTGTTGTAAACTACTCAAGCACATTTCACTCGTCAGAAAACCAGAACTATCAAGCATACTTCTACATTGAACGAACAGAAATACTAACAACTTTAACACATTGTTGAAGGCAAAACTTGTCAGTGACGCATCAATGCAACAGAGAAATTTTAATCTAAAATGAGATGAAAGCACATTAATGTCAAACAGAAAAAAAAAAAAAAAAAAAAAATGATGGTAGATGGTTATGGGCAGCAAACCAAAATGACTAAAAGATATCACCCACATGGACCCTTCAGACTTCCAAAAAATAGGCAACAAAATCATACTGTCTTTCATCACATCATGATCAAGGTGGTTCTTTAATTAAATAAGCAGCAAAGTGAAAACATACACTTGTCCTCAGTTTTTTCTTTTCTTTTTCTTAAGCATTCAAAAGTATGATACTAACCATAGACCACAATCACTGATCACAAAAAAGATGTTATCAACAAAATGTCCGACATCTAATCAGCCTTCTCATTGGACAAATTTGTCAATATTATTGGAACCACCACGAAATCATCATATTTGCCTATATACTTGTCCTCTAAATAACAAATGTGATACTTTCTTTCTCATCCAATTTCGACAGCATCCTCAAGACTCCGCATCCAGTTATATCCATCTTAAAACGCTGTAAACCCTTTTCAGCTAATCTTTCATCTACCAAATTCCTTCAGCTCACTTCTTAAATTCACAAAAACTATTCATACAACTAAGTTTGAGTCCACCTCACCAAATTCAGAAAAGAAAATCACCAGCATCTTACTGAAAACTAGCCTTGATGAGGTGCAACATGCACAAGATCCAAAAGTAGGTGTTTCTGAAAATAAAAGCATAAAAAAAAATTATGTCCAACATCTTACCAGAAAATGTGCCTCAATAAGGGCAATGTGTGCGCACAAGAGCAGAATGAGTAGGCTACTGAAACTAAACAACTTCAAAATAATTTAATCCACTAATTATGATGGATAAAAAGTGTTTTGACCACAATGTCAAACTTCTAAGTGAATGAATACTCTCTGTGCACACAGTTTTCCAATGCTCACCGAGTTTTTATTTTTTTTGCCTAAGTAATTTAATTTTATGAATAGCACGGAGGGGCACAACCCTAGTACACAGAAGGTATACAAAGGGATACATCCAACTAGTAAGAAGAAAAAAATAATGGAAAACTTTGAAATCTAGAAAATTAAGGAGTGGGGAGCAGGTGTGAGCAGCCATTGAAGCATAGAGGGTGCTGAATACTATGGTTTTTTAACTCTCTTGCCATCCTCTCAGTCTTAAAATATCAGGGCATTACATTCTTGCCAAATGCACTACATTAAGCATGAGGAACCATCCTCCAAACTTCTGAATTCCAACTTCCACTAGGGCTCTGTCAGCTTGCCAACAACTCCACCACTTGACAAATGCACTACATTAAGCATAGAGGAACCATCCTCCAAACTTCTGAATTCCAACTTCCACAAGGGCTCTGTCTGCTTGCCAACAACTCAACTACTTGTCCAGGCATGACCCACTCAAACCCAAACCTACTAATTCCGTTAATTTTAAACCAAAGCCTACTAATATATGAATTTCTAACCATTGATGCAATGGATCTCCCAAATAAGACATTAACTCCCGAAACCTTACCTTGGCAGATTAGGATGAACACAACTCTGACTAATAAATAGATAACTATGAAAGCCACAAACACGATCAAAAGACAAAGTGATGTTGTGTTGTGAGAGGAATAAACACTGCTGAAACATATATAGCAGGAAATAAAACAAGAAGGCTGCAAATAAAACACAAATTTGTGTAATGTGAAAGTAATTAGTAAATGAGATAAGGCAGAAACTTACACGAGAGAAAAAAACATATTCAATTGCGTATAGACTCACCAAGAGTAGTAGTTGCTCTAAATATTTTCCTAATCAAGGCGTCTGAATCTCTACTTGTTTTGCCAGTTGAAAAATACAGATCTTTACGTCACTTTACATCCTAAATAACAAGCATACACTATGCAATGCTCCAGACTGTGTTCTAAATAATGCAGTGCAATAGTACTACAGAACTCGAAGCAAAAGGCCTTGAATTATTGCCTATGGACTGCTTCTCGAGCCACCAGGTCACCAATAAATAGTAAAAGCTGCAATTGTACAACAAACGAAAGTGACAGTCACATACTTGGATTCCAATCAACTATTTTATCAAAAACCACATGGTAGATGACATGATTGTAAAAAAGAAAACTTATTTTAATTATAAAACGAAACAGTGTCTACTTTAAATTATAACACGCAAAGGAAACTCATTTTAAAGAAAAAAGAAACAGCTCAAGGAAATGCAGGTCCAGTTAAGACTGTTCCTAAACTCAAGGGGCCATATTCCCATCAACTGGTGAGAATTTAATATAGTAGTGAGGACAACACCAGTTTAGAAAACCCTGCAGTTCAAAAAATTGCATAAATTCACATATTGTCGTGAAATTATTTCTTGGCATCCAAAACTGACTTCCTTAAGAATCATACACCATATGTTATCATTTACCAAATGTAGCATTTGAAAAATGCATTGCCATCCCAGAGGGAAAAAAATTTAAAGAAACTTCAACACTTCTTTTTTTTATGCAAGTAATCGAGCATTTTTCTAAGAAAATTTTTGACTAGTACTTGAGAATTCTATTGAAGAATATAATAAACAGAAATTCAAGAGAGATCCGATTTAAATATAACAAAGCAGCCAGCATTTATAGCCAATTACTTGTTAAGGTTCATGGAATTTATGGAGCTTCACTGGAAAATGAGACAACTTCTTACAAACATTAGCATAAAGTTTTAAGTATAAGAAGAGATTATAAGCATGCATTAGGCATTATCTAAAAATAGTCATGATTATAAAATGAGAACAATAATCATAATCTAAAAAGCCAATCATCTCTATGCTACTGTAGTTTTGATAGGTTCTTTGCTACTGTATTTCTGAGATTCCAAATGTACATTAGATTTTATTCACATGCATCCGCAATTATAGACAATTGCACAAGATAAATAGTCAACAAGATACCCATCAGTTTTCAGTTCGGAACAAATACACAAATTGAAATCCAGTAGATGGCAAATCAAGACAATTATTAACATGAAAAATGATACTCAAAAACCTTTTAATCATCATACCGTCATGTGACAATAAAAGGATTATGAATAACATTCCTCAATTAAAAAAATAAATAATTTTGATCGCCAATAAACCGTAGACTTGTAACAGGTTAAGCTTAGAGAAGGTGTTAAAAGATCGCCCCAAAAATTCTCTCTTTTCATTTCCATGTAGACCAATGGCTTCAAAACCTATGTAAAACCCTAAATCACATCCAAGTCAAATCCCTTCCCACAAGTTGAAACCTCTACGAAACGCTAACCCTAACTCTAACGCGCCCAATTTTCACAAATCTTTCTGCAAATAAAAAACTAGAAAATGAAAATAACAAACGCACCATAAACAATTTACCGATCGGACAAAGATCGTATTAAATCAGAATCAGAATCAATCAGGACAATTAATTAAACAAAAAAAAATTAAAATTCAATCAAGATCTAAGGGTGAGGATTTACGAAATGATTGAATTTTTCCGTCACCAGATTCGATGAGATTGCAGGAGGACTTCGTGAGAAAAATTAGAAAAAAGCTTGAAGAAGTGAAAATTTTTTGATCCTACGATAACGCTAACAGTTATATAGACAGACTCAAGATCCAAATGCCACATTTCTTCGTTTCTTTTTTCTTTTTTTCTTTTTTTTTTGTTTTTTGCGCGTGCGAGTAAAAAGACGAATGGACCCCTGCAGGCTGCAGAAATTTTTTAATAGGCCGTTTTGAAGGTGGAGAGCCGGTGGCCGCATGATTTACTTTATCTACACGTGGCGTGCATCGGGTAGGTGTAAGACCTGCTACTTAAATCATTAGCATGTCTGGACGGGGAGACTCTTGTATTTTTACACGATTAATGTGATTTAAAACTAATGTACATGTATATGATAAAAAAAAGTCTATTCATCGTTTCTATACTATACATCTATTTTTATTTTATTATTCTATATAGTATAAGAATAATTAGTAGAAGAATTCATATATAATAATAATTAGATAATAATTATTATAAAATATAAATAATAATAATAATAATAAATGGGCTGTCGATAAGTGCAAATTGATGTATGATATTCATGTTAGCGTGCCCTATAGGGTATTTTTGGTTTTTTAATCACGTCTTATATGTGGAATTTGACTTGTATCATGTGGAAACAATTATTAGGTAATTAAATAAAATATAAATACGAAATTCTCTTATAAGAAAACTACATAAATTTTTTCTCATCCGTAACAAACTTGCCTATTCATTTTTTAACGAAAGATGTACAGTCAAGAAGTTGCATGATAGAAGAGTCAAAAACTTTTTTCACACATTTTATTTAGGTCTCGTTTGGATACGCTGTTAGTCTCATCTCACCATACACGTTCTCATCTCGATTCTCATTTCAATATTCAAACACTATTTAAATATTAATATTTTTTAATTTCTTTTTCATATTTTTTCATCTAATCATTACACTTTTCCTAAACTTTTATATAAAATATAAAAAATAATTCAATTTTTTTAATCTCAAAATAAAAATTATATCCTAACAATATTTTAATTTTATAATTTTTTATTCAACTTTCTCTCTCTACTTTTCTAAAATCTCATAAAATATTTTAACTCAAATTATTTTACTATTATTTATAAACTATTTCATTATTATTTACGTTTTTTTTTTTTTTTTTAATCTCACAAACCTTAACCAAACCAAACCTTAGAATTTCAAAACTCTTAAACCAATTAATGGTTATTCCAAGGGTGGCCAACCCTAAACTTAGGGGCAGAGTTGACCACCTACCTCACGAACATTTTTTTCATAAATAATGTTTTTGGTATATTGTTATCGTAGTAAGGAAACATAAAGATTATGAAATATAGAAACTAGTTCTTTAAAAACTCTTATGGTATTCATATCAATTTTGGTGTATCTCAAAATTTTCTCTAGGCTTCCTCTTACGGACATAAAATCATGATAAAGGAATTATAATGAATATGAAAACGTATACATGAATTAAGGGGTTACATGATTGTGTTTCTTTTTTTTTTTTTTAGATATGGGTGTTTAAGAACAAAATCTTGGCTAACTCTCAATTCCATGAATCCAAGAATATGAAATCGGACTTTCAAAATCATAAATAAGTAAGAATTCTAAGATATCAAATCGAATGATGATCCATTGAATACATGAATGCCTTTATAACATAAGTTTTTTAATTGTTTAATGATATTTTGACATGAAAAGCCAGATCGATTTAAATGTTTTTTTTTTTTTTTAATGGAGTATAGCCCTCCCAAAAGATAACAAAGGCTTGCAAAGGTTTTCTAGAGGCCAAATCAAAATTAGCTCTAGAGTACGCTTGTCCCCAAGACTCATTAAAAATAATAATAATAATAATAATAATTTAAGATTGTATTTAGATGTTGAGATGAGTTAAATCGAATTGAATTGTGAATAGTTGTAGTTTGTAGATCTCATTAAGATGGATTTAACTTTTTTAGATTGATATGAGTTTATCTTTTTAAGTTGAAATGTATAAAGTTGGTTGAGATTTAAAATTTTTTTATGAAAAATTAGAAAAATAGTGGTTCTCATCAATTATTAATTTGAGATGAATTAAGTTTAGTTCTTTTTTTTTTTAAGAAGAGGACGGTACTCCAATTTTTTTTAATAGCCCTCACTTATAGTGAAGGAATATCGTGGTTACATCTTGACACCTGCGGGCTGCGAGTTACACATATTAAAAAAAATCAAACTCAAGCATCCAAACTAACTAGAAAAAAGCTAAGCACTATACAGTACATCAGAAAACACCAAAAGCAACAATGATAAATATAAACCAAAATAAAATAAAAGACAAGAAAAACTAACATGTAACCAAATCTGTTATTTCTTACGAAGAACGTGTAAACGAACCTTATCCATACAAACAACTTCCAGAATGTCTTTCGGTAGACTGTGAGTGGACTCAAAGAAAGTCTCCTTACCACTAGAACCCAATTAGGCAAGTCTGTCAACTATGTAATTCGTTTCTTGAAAAGAGTGGGAGATCCATATCACCATTGAGCTCGCCATTGTTTTAACTTAATTCTAGTAAGCCTGACTTCTCCACATGACAGACACACCTTTATCCCACCATTGAGCCACAAGTTTAGAATCAATTTTCACTTATACATGAGTTATATTCATCCGTGCACAAATAATCAAACCATTTGATAACGCTCGAATCTCAACAATATTATTTGAACCAATGTCGTAATGTTTGGTAAAAGCATAAATCATATGACCCTTTGTATCTCTAAGAATTCCTCCACCTCCTCTTTTTCCTGGGATTTCGATGCTACTACCATCCACATTCAGCTTCATAAAGTTCTGTGTAGGCCGCATCCATTGCAGAAATTGAACTTCCTTTTTCTTGATAGGCATAGTTCGTAAGCCGAATTGCTGTTAGATAACACTATCTGAAGTATTGATGAACTTTTTATTCGATTTAGTATATAAGACTTGAGCTAGGAAGTGCTTGATTTTATTGTATACTTGCTCCCCTAAATCCACAGTCCCCTCCAACTGATAATAGACGGTAAAATACCGATCACCATATTGATATGAGAAACCGCTTGAGCCTTAGATAACCACTGATGTATACCCTCCCCCCCCCCCCCCCCAATGTATGAGCAGCCCAATATTTAGTCCCAGATTAGATTCAAATACCATCCAAACATACACGGAAATCTCACCCATCAGAAGCGCATGATCCAAGGACTCACAGGAAGCCACTTTACAACATTCACATTTTGATGCCATAGAGATATTTAATTTCCTAATATTTTTGTCAAAAGGTAGGCCGTTATTCATACTTCTCCACATAAAAGTAGAAATTTTTGAAGCAGTAAAGAATGTCATATCCATTTAATCCACTCCAATTTCTCTCTACAATCACAAATGTAAATCAAAGCTGAAGATCTGGAAAAATTATCATTTTGTTTAGCTGTCCATATCAGAATGTCAGGACCTGTAGCAATCTTGACATTTTGTAATTTCAGATCTTCAATAAGGGTATTCCCCACTAATTCTGTATTTTCTCCCAATTTCCCCCATCTCAAAATAAATATCAGTTACTTTCAAAAAGGGATTTGTGATCTTTGATATGTAACATAGAATGCCCAGAGACGACCAGTTTTCAAAACAGAAAAAGATATTACCTTCATTAATAATCCACTTGGAATCCCTAATAACCATTTTCAGCAATGATTTTAAGGACTTCCAAAAGCTAGATTCATAGGACCTGTGATCAATTAAGAAAGGGTGGTGCATATTACTATATTTGGCATGAAAAAAGCTGGCCCAAAGAGAATTACCATACAGAAATTGCCACACAAATTTCATATGAAGAGCTTTCTCCGTGTCTTCTTTTTTTCGTATTCCTAGCCCACCTTTTTTCGTAGGCCTACAAACTTTATTCCAAGCCACTCATTTCTTTTTTCTCTTGCCATCTTTACCACCCCATAAGAAATATGTAAAAATCTGATTAAGTTTATGAAGCACACTACGAGGCATTTTTAGCACTGCTAGAAGATATATAGGAATGTTGCCTAGCACGTGCTTTAATAACACTAATCTACCCTTTTAGAGAGTCAAGCTTCTTCCTAAGAGGCTAATTTCTTATGCACTTTTTGAATTAGAGACTCAAGGCAAGTAGTACAAACACTACCTGTACATATAGGTGCATCTAAATATAAGCAAGGAAACTACGCTTCATGAAATCTGGTAGTAAGAATCCCCATCGTCTTACAATGAGTGGAGGTCTGATTAGAAAAATATATAGTAGATTTAGAATGGTTCACTTTCTGGTTAGAAATGATCTCATACAGCCTTAAAGTATCCATGCAAGCCTTCAACGAACTCTTAGATCCAATCAGAAAGTTCATAAGATCATCTACATATAGAACATGAGAAATAGTAGGGAATCCTCTGTGTGTTTTGAATCCAATGACCTTCCCATCTGCAACATTTATATTAATTAACCCACTCAGGACTTCTTCAGCAATAATGAATAAATAAGGCGATAACGGATCTCCTTGTCTCAACTTCTGTGAAGATTAGAAATAGTCTTTACTAGAGCCATTCATTAAAAGAGAGAGAAGGAGCTGTGATGCAATTTGATATCAGATGTCTCCACTTAGCAGAAAAAAACTCAAAACATAGAGCATCTCCATAATAAAATTCTTTTCGAGTCTATTAGATGCTTTAGCCATATCTAATTTGACCATCACATTACCTCCCCACACATTGGCATTCATACTTTGAATCATCTTCTAGGCAAGAGGTATCTTTTCATGAATATTACGGCCTTTGATAAAAATCCCCTTGTTCTTTTGAGACAATTTTATGAAGTAAATGATTGAACCTATTAACCAGAATCTTGGAGAATACTTTACACACCACCGTGCACAAACTAATGGGTCTGAATTTAGCAAAACTCGAGTGGTTATCTTCTTTTGGGATAATAACAATAAAAGTATATGAGTAAAATTTAGGAAGATGAGAACCATGAAAGAAATTAGCGGCAACTTCTAGAGGTCTTCCTTGATAATATCCCAACAATGCATAAAGAAACAAGAACCAAATCCGTCAGGTCCCAGACTGCTATTTTCTGGAATGTCAAACAAAGCAGTTTGACTTCCTCCAATGAAGGACTTTGACAAAGAGCAGCATTTACCTCATCTGTGAAAATCTATTGAAAAATATTCTTCCAATTATCCATAAAATACACCCCTTCTGTGTTAAGAACAAATTGAAAATAATTAACAGCTTCCTCATAAATCTCCTGGGGAGAATTGAGTCTCGTTCAGTCTTCCAGCCTCATATGTTGTAACATCTCTCTATTCCTTTTAGTCTGTAGAGTTGCATGAAAGAATCTAGAGTTTGAATCCCCTTCTTTTAGCCATTTCATGCGCAATTTCTGCTTGAGAAGAACTTCTTCTTGAAGTAAAAATTGTTCCAACTCCAGTTGTTTAGCTTGCAATTGCAATTCAAGATCGTGCCTGTATTGAGCAATTAATTAAGCCTCAATATTCATGATTTCATTTTCAGCATTTTGCACGTGTAATTCCACCTTGCCAAAGATCTCTTTATTCCAGGTTTGGAAGATAGGTTTCAACCTTTTTACTTTAGCAACAAATTTCATGAGGTGTCCCCCATAAATGGGTTGGTTCCAGTTATCTGAGATAACTGTCTTAAAAGACTTATGTGTACACCACATCCTCATGAATCTAAAAATAAGAGGGCCATATCTTAAAACTTCCTCTTTGAATTGAATAAGAAAAGGACTATGATCAGAACATGTCCTAGCTAAGACCGCAGTATATAACTAATGAAAATCCGCCAGCAAGTGGTGTGAAACTAGAGTACGGTCCAGCTTGGCCCATATATGTGCTGTCCCTCACGCCCATTACACCAAGTGTGAGATCCCTAATTCTTAATGTTTTTAATTATTATTGGCTCTTTTATTTTAATTTATTATTATTTGTAGTTTTTAATTATTTTACTTGATGTGCATTTTATTTTATTTTGGTATGTTTTCGGTTTGGGTTTGGGCTTTTGATTTGTAGTGTTTTATTTGTTTTAATGGGCTATGTGTGTGTGTTTTAATTGGGCCGTGTGTGTGAAGAGAGAAGCCCAGCCATGTGTTTAGAGGGCCCAGCCCGCGCGGAAGTAAGGAACCCAACCCCTCCTTTTATGAAAATGGTGCCATTTTGGATAGAACACTAGGGTCCCATTGCATTCTCTCTTGCGCCGTTAGCCTTCTTCTTCCTTTTTCTTCTCCTTTCTTCTTCTTTCTTCTATTTTCTTCTGGTTTCTTCTTCTTCCAGCAGCTACCATTGCCCCTCCTCCAATTAGACTTTAGCCACGCAATGCAACCCACATCAAGCCACCACCTTCTTCCCTCCATCTCATTCTTCCATGTTTTTCTCTATGTCGTTCGGCAATGGACTCCGAAATGTGCTGTCAAGCAGCCGTTCCACTCGGCCACCACCACCTTCCACCTCGAGCTTCCATGTTGTCCCCGTGTCGATTGGCAGTGCTTCCTTCAACTGCTGTCAACCCACCACTGCACCACTCAACCTACTCTACCACATGCCTTTTCCACGACATTTCATCACAATGGGAAGCTCCAATGCCGAACCGCCATACTCGACTTATAAATAGGACCGAGTTTATCACTTCTCAGAGGATTCCAATACTTGATCATCTCACTTCTAGGTGTTTAGTTTATGGTTTTGTGAATTTTGTTGGTGAGTCTGAGAGTTTGAGTAGTTGTTGTCGTGCCCTATTTTGTCCATAAAAGCCGTGAGCTTCACTCGGTTTCTTGGTAATTTTTGGTGCTTGCCGAGAGTTGTATCTTCCATCCATTTACACCTAGACTGAAAATTCCCTTAAGAGAAACTCACCAAAAAAATGCCGCTGTTTTATTCTTGAACCGTCCCTGCTGCCACTGCACCGCCACCTTTGGCAACATTTTCACGCGCGATCTTCCTAAATTTTCTCGTCTACGTTGTGAGTAATTCTCCAAAAATGCGACCCGTGGGGTTTAAAATAGCATTATTATAATTGATGTTATTTATGAACTGTTGGTTTTAAATAGGCCTTGGGCTATTGAAGTGTTAGGAATAAATTGTAGTTGATGTTGGATTTGGGCCTTGGGCCGGATTGGAGGGTGGGATTACTCGTGTAGTTGGTTGTGAAACTGTGTAATTGTAATTATTGTGATATTATATAAATGAGCAATTTACTATGTCATTCAATATTTGTTATCATGCATATTTATCGTATTAATTGTTGTGCTATGAAGTCACATTGTTTGTTTAGAAATTGAGACTGATGGTATTAATTATGTGGGTGTGTGTGTATCACGACTCCAAGTCGAGATGGGGTATTATCTCGGCGGAGCTCCTCTGGTCACTCGAGAACTTAACAGATTAACGTGATGTCCTTTAAGTTGTTGCAAGGCAACGACGGGAACAGACGAGATGGTAACGCTCTCGAACCGATTCCGTGGCCTTTCGGTGGTGAGGTTAAAGGATGCTTGACCATGTACGCGCTGGGCACGGAACTGGACATCGCTCGTTACGAGGTCTCATTCACGGATGTTACCCATAGTGTGACGATGAGAGCCAAGGTGTGCATATGTTCTATAGGGGAGACCGTGGTGCATGCATAATAAAATAAATGGATAATTGAGCCAACTGAGATTTTTGGCGTGAGTGATTAAATGTGTATTTTTGGAAAAAAAATGTAAATTTGTTCCTTCATGTTTGACCGTATGTGGTCGTGTTGGTTGTATTAATGTATTTTAAATCTCTTGGGTGTTGTTTTGGTTCAATACTTGCTAAGATGTCATAATCTCATGTGGTGTTTTACCCTATGATTCGGTCTTATGGTACTGTAGATTTTGACGTAGAGACTGATCATGAGCCTAAAGGACCGGCTCTGCCAGAGGCATGATCTGCTGATATGTTGTTTAGCAGTATGGGATTTGCTTCCCTTATGTTATTTGTTTTCTTTAAATTATTTGTCGAATGACTATAATATTCTTGTAAAGAGTATTTTATTATTTTTGAACGTTCTGATACTTAATAAAGAATTACTTTTTTTATTTCTCCATTGCGAGTATTATATTGTACACTTATTGCATATTGTACACACTCTAAGCACTTGTTGTTGGGGTGCGTGATTCGTGTGGTCATCATCCCGGTGTCAGGAACTCTACTAAAATAATACGTGGGGGTCGAGGGCGCCACACCAAGTATACTTGGAACCATCAAGACTAGGTTCCAACATATTGCATCGAGGAATAAAATTATTAAAATCATTCATAACCACTTGCGGTTTAGCTCTGCCTCCAATCTTCTTAGAATTGCTCTTTAGAGTATTAAAATCACCACATGTCAACCACTTATTACTAAGGATGGAGATTTGTTGTAATTCATCCTAGAGAATCCTTCTATCTAAATACCCACAACTTGCATAAATAAAGAAACCATGTACAACACATTACGACAATTAATGAAACATGTAATAGCCTGTTTATGAATGGAAACAGGAAAAAAGAAAATATCGTCTGTCCAAAATACCCAAATTTTACCATGTTGCTCTATTCGATAGAAAGTTCTACATCTGCAATCTTTTAGTTATCGCTTCACCCTTATTGAAACTAATAAAAGGCTAAAAAATGGCAATCATTTGAGGCTTAAACTTTCTGACAATTTTCTTCAATTTTTCAATTGTGGCATATTACCGATCCCACGAATGTTCCAGACCAGGGTCCTTGGGATCATGTATAATTTGTAAGTATAGTCCCATCAACTAGGGACAAGTATATTTTTTTCTTCTTACCCTTCTTTCTAGCCTTTTTGCTTTTGTCTTTCAAAATCTAACTTATACCTCTTGTGAGAATTGACTATGGCCTGTAACAATTTTTCCTCGTCATCCAGGCCTTCGAGAGAATTGAAAAAATTTGAAATCGAGGTCACAAGGCCTTTTTCTTCATCTAATTCACCCTGTGAATTTTGGCCCTTTGACAGACCCGTTTCTCCCAAGTTAGACCCTCTCATGTTATGTAACACCTTGCTCTTCCTTCTTTCTTCTGACGTAAGCAATTACGTCAGATGTGATGAGACAGCCTGCTCCTCCTCTCTAGTGTCTAAGAGCCCCGTTATGCATGCCATACCCCGATGGCTTGTTTTAAAGATACTACGTGATTTCTAAAGTTATCTTTGTGTTTTAAGTATGAGTATTTTTAAATGGAATATTCTCATCGTTATTTATCTAAATAATATTTTAAATAACTCAATTATAACATCTTTGAAGAGCTCTAAAAATATTATAATTGTGGGAATCATTTTATATAAATGATTCCAGTTATTTAAAATATTATATGATCTAAATAATGATGGAATCTTTAATTTAAATTAAT
The DNA here is from genome assembly GCA_003123785.1 of Pterocarya stenoptera. NCBI lineage: Eukaryota > Viridiplantae > Streptophyta > Magnoliopsida > Fagales > Juglandaceae > Pterocarya > Pterocarya stenoptera. The sequence continues at coordinate 94,687 of QEOT01009697.1, read as the reverse complement.
AGTTTTACTCTTTTAAATATTTTAAGTAAGACTTCATCATTTTATAAACGACGAGGGAATATTATTTTAAATAATATTCTATCTTTATCTCTCTCAGTACTTTTAAATAAATAAACGTTTACTTGTTTTTAAAGTAGTGTTTAAAGGTCATCGTAGACCATTTTATAGACCCCCAGACGTTGGGTTTTAGGATAAAACTCCAGCCCCTCTCTCTTTCTCCCTCACTTTTCCCTCCCCTCTCTCTCTCCTCTCTCGGCCTCTCCCATACGCGATACCCCCGCCGAAGGCACCAGCCACCAGCCCGGTGCCGCCGTGCGTCGGCGTGCCTCACAGCCACCACCACCGGAACCTCCTCCCTCAGGCGAGCCCCCCAGCACCGGCCTTACCTCCCCATGCTCTCTCATTCTCCTCCCTCGACGGTGCAAGCCCGAATGGGCATAGGAGTTCCAGCGCCGTCCTCCGGCGCCACCTCTCCCCAGGCAGCCTCCCCTGCCACCGACCGGCCACCTCCAGCGGCCCCAGCCCCTCCCATGCAGCCACCTCCCTCCACCACGCACGTACACGGCAAACCCATGCACGGGTTCACTGTGCAGCCTCCTAGCGCCGCCGTGCGCGGTTATCTCGGCCACCGGACACCACCATGAGACTCCTAAGGTCTCCCCCTTCCTCCTCCAGCAAACCCATGGCTAATAGGCCTCTCCTCCACCTCCCGAAGTCCCCTCTCCACCGCACGTGATGGACAGTCACTGCGCGTGACTGACTGCCACTGTACACGGCGAGACCCGCTGTGTTATGCCCCTTGCCAGCATCACCAAGGCCACCTTAGGTCCTTCCAAGACCACACCTAGCTATCCAAACGCCTAAATAGCCACTGTACGCGGTGTAGCTACCCCGTACGCTCCTCCGGCTTTATCGCTGTAATGGCTAGCGTGCGACGCACGGGTTTTCTCGTCGATGGTATAAATCTCTATCCCTCGCTTTTTATATTAAATGTTAGATGCTAGCTAATTGACTAGGTTGTGGACTGTGCTGTTAGTTGACTAGGTTGTGGACTGTGCTGCTAGTATTAAAGGATTCGCTGTGTAGTGGCGATGTGACGTGAGGTGATGAAGTGTTGGGCGTAGTTGGGAAGTGTGCTGTGTAGTGTTGCGGACTATGCTGTGAAGTGTGGTGGTAGCATATGTGCAATAGTAGTGGCGTAGTACCGCGAATGGAGTACGCGAGAAGTGTACTCCATATGGTGGAACGAACGTATCGTGGATGGAGTATACGTGGCGTGTACGCCATAGCGGTGACGTGGCGTAGTATCGTAGATGGAGTACACGTGGAGTGTACTCAATGTTGGGAAACGATGCACAGTACGGCATGTGTGCCGTATTAGTGATATGGCGGAGCATTGTGAATGGAGTACATGTGGATTGTACTCCATTATAGTGGAGCGATGCATCGTATGGCGTGTATGCCATAACAATGACGTAACGTAATTCTGTGAAGGGAGTATACGTAGAGTGTACTCCATTGTAATGAAGTGACGCACCATATGGCATGAGTGCCATAGTGGCGACGTAGCATAACCCTGTGAAGGGAGTACATGAGGAGTGTACTCCATGAGGTGCAGCGATACACCGTATGGCGTGTCGCGAAAATAAAGGTGATTGCGTAGTTGATGGGCGAAGGGCTTGATGTATGGTGTCGGGACACTGTTCTGAAGTGTGAGATATGGCCTATAGTCCAAGGCGACAAGTGTCGCCATGTGACTGGCTATGGCTGGAAGTAAGTGCCAAATGGCTAGAAGGTATTGGAGTAGCGCAGCGAAAGCATGACTGAGCAACGTCACTAAGTGACGTGGTCGATTAAGAGGTCCTGCTTGCGATTGGCGAAGAGTAGCGTAAGAGTGATGTAGAGGGAACGTGACGAGGTGTCACGTTGTGATGAGAGTACGTGAGGAACCGTACTCGTGATGAGTAGTAAGGTGACGTAACAGAATGTCAGAAGTGACTTGATAAGGTCACGGTGTAGCTTGGGAATGGTCTCGAGCTATATGGCGTGACGTAAAGTGTTGAGGTATGTGCCGTAGTAATAATACGGCTGTAGCCTACGGCGATGAGCGTCGCCGTGTAGTCGGCTTATGGCCATGAGTATGTGCTAAGTGGCCAAGAAGTATCAGAGCAGTGCAGCGGAAGCATGATTGGGCTACATCATGAAGTGACGTGGTCAATCATGAAACTGTGCTGTGATGGGTTAGGATGTATGAAAGATGACGTGACAGGGTCACGGCATAGTTTGGGATTTAATCTCGAGCTATGTAGCGTGACGTAAGGTGTGTTCATGGACAGAGTCCCATCATGCTAAGTGTTGGGATGAACTGTCATGAGGTACGGCTAGCATGAAGGACCATGTTAGCCGGATTATGAGAAGGTTGGTAACGGAGTATGGCGTTCGCCATACGAGTCCGTGACCAATGTATTAAATGATGATCTTAAGGGATAAATGAGTAAGGTACGTGTGTTGTCTGGTTAGACGCACGTGCCGGACAGATTCACCATATGTAATGGGTAATCTGTCCTAAGTATGATTACACGGTGCTTAAGCCTCAGAGTGGCTTGGAGCCGTGTAACGAGAATGGATGATCATGAGAAGAAGAGTGAGCTAAGATGCATGAGGATAATGATGAAGGTACTGTCTAAGAGTGGGATGCGTGACTTAGTCAGTCTAAGTCACGCGTCGGAATGTGGTTAATGAGAAGAACGAGACAGAGGTCTTAGTGTCTTACTCTTAAGGTGAATCATGAGTTCATCTTAGCGAGTAAGCACCCGAGGTAGAACGTAAGGTTAAAGGAAGTAGAGACCGTAATGGGTCTCCAAGGGTTTTATCATAGTAAGGAACATGAAAGGACACAGGATAGAAGGAGAGTGTTCTAAGTAAAGGATAGCTCTATTTCTAGTTCAGCTATTTATGCACTAGATAGAGAATAACGTAAGGTTATGTATGCATGTAGGTTGCCATCTGACACGCACATGAATGGACTAAACGGTATGAATGGACTGCATGGTATGAAAGTAGCATGGAGTCCAGGTAAGTGTTACGTTCATGCTCTTCTAGAGTTTTCTAAAGTGGAATGAAAAAGAAAGACAAACTATTTTTCCATGAAAGATACTTTAAGAAAGGACACGAAAGACGTTTTAAAGAAAAGCATGCTAAGTATTGAATGGTATACGTATGTACGGCCCCTCTATCAAAGCCCCTTTTTACGCACCCAAAAAGTATTAATTGTATGCATGCGAATGGATGACTATACGTGTAGCTATTGTATGTATTTTCTAAAGAAGAGAAAAGGAAGCTTCGAGGGTGATGCCTCGAGCTTCCGAACGATGCTTTAAAAGAGACGCGAAGAAAGTGTTTTAAAACTGGTTCCTAAGAACTGACGTTTTAAACGATGCCATGAAAAGATGATGTTTTCCCATGTTTTTAAACGAAAGGAATGTTTTTCTCATGAAAAGATGTTTTTCCATGAAAGCATGTAAAGAAAAGAAATGAAATGAAATGAAAAGGCTCATGCCAGTGCAAATAAATGTATGCCTCAGCTCTTTAGAGCTGACATGAATGAAAGAATGAACGGTACGTGGCATGAGCGAATGTATGAAAACATGTAACGGGCATATGAATGAATGAATAGAAAGGGGTACCCAACGAATGAACGGGCAGATTGCAATGCCGGGCAGTAGTATCTGGTTGTCGATCCAGTGCTGCACCCAGACGGAAAGGGATTCCAACCCGTGGCCATGGGTGAATCCATTGGCCCAAAAGGCCGCTAACCCCAGCACGCGGGGCGTAACAACGTGCACTAGCCTATGAAAGAGAAAAGAAAAGTAAATGTAATGTATGTATGAATGCACTGCATTCTTTAAAAAATGAAGGCACTGACGGGAGAAACGTTTTAAAGAAAAGAAAACCATGTTTAAAGAAGGAAAAATCCCGTTAGTGATGTTTCCAAGTGAAAGCATGTATGCATGTATGTATAGTATGTATGGAATGATGAATGCATGAATGAAAACATATGTTGCTATATTTTAACGGTATGAAGTAATGCTTACTGAGTATTCGACTCATTTTAGTTTTTATGTGTGCCCCTCCCCCCACAGGAAACTAAATGGGCAGTACGCCCAGGAGGGACACAGCCAAAGGGAAAGAGCATGGAAGTCTAGGCATGAAGGTTTTAAACGTAAGAAAAGGTCTTTTTATTTTAAAGAATTTTATTTCCCACTCCAAAATCCTTTTATTACGAAAGCACTTTTATTTTATAACGTAGAGTCTTGCACCCTGGGAAGGACTGTAAAAGGTTTTAAATTGGACGGTAATTCCCGTCGTATTTTCTAAAATATTTTCCAAAAAGGTCCACCACAAGGACGGGCGTTATATGTTATCCACTCAAACACAGTACGAATTAGTAGGTAGCCTTAACATTGTTCTTTGCGGGACTACTTTCTAATATTTCTTTGGATTGAATGGACCTCTGCTATACACACATTACGACCTGTACTTCAAGCCTTTGACCCTCTGTTTTTTCCTCTTCAAGAGTAATGTCTTCAATATCCACTCTTTCTGCATTGTGTCTATTATTATCAATAAGTTTCTCCTCCATATTCTTTTCAGCTATCACCATCACCTATTGTTTACCTGTGTCCGCTTTACCTTCCAATTTGTCGTCTAATATCTTATTGCCTTTTGTATTAGCCTCTTGAAGCACTATAAGGCTTTCATTTTGGCTTCCCTGTGGATTTTTAACAACATACTTCATGTTTGGGTCTTTTCCTATTGGTTTAGTGGATTTACCCAAAAGATTGTTCTTAGAGTCATTTGCATAGTGTCCTTGTTGCCTACATTTGGAGCAGTACGTAGGAACTTTTTCATGTACCACAGGCTGCCAAAAGCCATTATTCTCTGATATTCTCACCCAGAAACCGTAAATCAAATATTTTCAGCCACTGCCATCTCCTTCTCAGGAAAAATAAATGCAGGGGGGCTGCTCAAATTCGTTGAAGAAATCATGGGAATACCAATAGAAGATGTCATTGGCGCCTGAGTGTTAAGAAGCTCGGCATAGGTATGGGAGGAACCCGCAGGGCCATCCTGGCATAGCAACCTTTCAGGGCAAACCAACAGAGCTCGCCTGTGCCTGAGGTATGCCGGCAAAGGGGTTTGTCGTTGCCAGAAGCATGGGATCTCGACCTGGGTGCGGGCCCCGCCGTTAAGGCCAATGGGGCCATGGACTCCAATAGCAGCAGGGGCGATTGCAAAAGCCCTAGGGAGAAAAAGATGAAAGGTGCGTGTCCACACACGCAACTTTAGCCAAAAACTCAGATACAGTTGAGTTTAGTTTAACCACCAAACAAAGACTAAAGTAATCCAACAAACACAAAAAAATATGGTCATAAAATGGTGCTGTGTGAGGGGAAGAAGATTCAAAGCACGGACATTTTGCAACTTTTTTTTAAGTAAAACATTGCCATTCATATATAATATTTTGCAACCTTGATGCACCATTTGGTCGTAGAATTCCTTCCTTGATGGTATCTTTGAGGTCGGTTCAAAACCTTCCCGATCACTCAAGATTTCTAATTATTCTAAGATTTTTTTTTTTAATTTCAATTATATTATTAATAATATTTATGAGTAATACTAAATACAATCTAAATAAAAAATACTACTCCTCCATATGGGGGCTTCCGACATTGTTTTTTTTAACTTGATGATTAAAAAAATATTTTTTAATGATGTTATGAATTTTTTAAAATAATATTTAAGTGTTAAAAAAATACAGAAATAAATAATAAATAAATAAAATGATCTGTCGGAGCCCCATGTGTGTGGCTGTTGAAAAAATTATATAAATGTCACGTATTTAATAAAAAAAAATAGAACCCACCGAAAATTTTTATATTTTTACTCATTTTAGGTCAAAATGCGCGACAGTTACACACTCCAAATATCATTACTGTTGTTCTCGCTCGCTATTGTCAAAAAGAAAGTTCTTCCTGCGTATCCCAGGGCACACTTTCAAACACGAAGGCTAATCTCGATTCGCGCAGTTCTGCCACCGGTCTCTGCTTTCGAACTTCGAATGGCCGCCAACAATCCTTCACAGCTGCTCCCATCAGGTCCCACTCTTTGTATTTTTTCCTTTTTTTTCTCAAGAAAAAGGGCCAAATTATAACTTGTTTTTTTGGGGGGTTCTGTGGTGGAAAATGTGCAGAGCTAATCGATAGGTGCATAGGGTCGAAGATTTGGGTAATAATGAAGGGAGACAAGGAGCTCGTTGGTACTCTCAGGGGCTTCGACGTCTATGTCAACATGGTCCTCGAAGACGTTACTGAATAGTATGTTCCTCACCGCATTGCTCATGTCTTGTAGTAGGTTTTTTAGATTTATTCTGTGGTTTATGCTGATTGGGCTGGAAATTTTTTTCTTATTTGTGTACCTGGGCCATGGGACAAGGCAATAGAGGTGATAAGTAGCTTTCCAGGTTTCTATCCATTGCCCAGGAAAGTTAACAAACAAAATTCAGATATTTGGTACCATCATCTATAAAGTGCCCAGCACACAGGATTTTATTTGAATAGGCAAATGCTCCTTTTTTATTATAGAGGAATCGAAGTCCTAACAGGAAAAGGAGGGAAAGGGGAGACCTGATTTAAAACAAATAAACAAAGGATCTCATATATCTCTGCCGGCCTTTGTGTTGAGGTGATACATTGTGATCTTGCCTAATAGAGTGGTAATGTTTATTCCAAATAGAAATTTTGAGTCTGGCCCCTGGCGAGGACACCCTCCTTTTGAGTTTTTGTAGGGTCATGTCCTAAATGGCTGTGTAAATGCAAAACCTTCCTTTTATTTTTCAGTTAGGGCCATGTGGTTCTCTTGTTTAAATTCATTGTTGCACCCGATTTCTCCATCTTGTGATGAAATATTTCTTATCCAAATATTTGGAAAATGCTCATCTAGGAAAAGAAGGAAGCAATTTTTTAGGGTATCTTTAGATCCATGGGAGAGGGTGCATGTACTATTGTTTTCCTGAACCTCGGTGTCTATATTTTCTAGGTGGTTACATGTTTCTAATTTTGAAGTGCAAGGGGTAAGGAACACAGTAATGCTTTCTCTACCACAGTATATTGTATTTCTTTTTGATTGGTAACTGACTTGACTTGCTGACAAAAATTTAGGTAACTGTGTTGTATTCCAAATCTTTGAGTTTAGCGCATCCTTCACATGACATGTCTTTCAACCTCATTACTGTTCTTTGTAAAGAGTCCAAGATGGGGTGATACTTCATTCACTGCTTTATTCACTTTCTCCAAGCCTTTTGTGGTCAGAAAAGCTAATATTACGATATTATGTTGAGATACGAGTTCACTTGCTCTCAAATTTCCTATTCAAGGTTATCACACAAATGCTATCGAATAAATCAAGTGTAGTTTTTTTTTTTTTTTTTATTGTTGTCAGAGGCTTATTTTAAATGCATGACTAAGTGGGATTGTATGCCTGTGTGTTGCATTTTTTTGAACCAATCTTTTTAGCAGTCTTTTGCTATTCCAATTCCCTGCGTTTCTTCTCAATGGAAAGTGTATTTTTTGCCAACACAATTTGAAGGTATGGAAAAAGTAGAACTAGCTTTCTTACAAAGTAGAAAATAATTTGGAAAATGTAAATTATATTTATTTGTATCTTCTTCTTCTATATCACTGTGCAATTACTTTTCTGTATCTTCTACAGTTGTATGGTCTTAATAAGAACTTTNGTTGAGGCCCCCCCCCCCCTCACAAAAAAAAAAAAAAAAAAAGGATATACGAAAACAGTTTCATTTAGTGACAACGGCAGAGGTTTTACTAATTTTTTCATGGTATATTCTCACAAGAATGCCTTGTTTAGTATGTAATGGTGTTGCTTTGACCTGCCCTCTGTTACTCACCCCTCCAGTGTGCGTGCATGCTACTTCCCACTATGCGCTGTCTACTTTTTTTTTAATCATAACAAATCCTGATGGTGAAAGGATCTTCTCATTCTTCCTGATTATATTAGTTTTTCTGCTTCTATGTTTGTACACAGTGAGATCACTGCTGAAGGGAGGCGAATAACAAAGCTTGATCAGATTTTACTAAATGGAAACAACATTGCCATTGTAAGTGTGACAGTGTTTTCTATTCCCTTTTTGGCCATAAATAAATCAGTCACAGGTCTCTCATTACATTTGAGTCTGTGAATTCTATGATTTAAACTACTTTCTGCAAGTCTTAGGTTTTTAGCTGCTTTTGCTTATTGTAACTAATGCTAAAGGTAGCTTACCACAAAAAAAAAAAAAGAAAGGGATATATGTTTTAGATATCTAAATCACCGTGCTTATACTTTTGTGTGAAATGCAGCTCGTTCCCGGTGGTTCGCCCGATCCAGAATGAGAGTGCAGTTAACCTTACTTGATTCTCGAATTTTCTCCTTTTTATTGTGGTTGGGGTCAGATTACTCCTCTGTTTTAATGAAAATTATGACCACCAGCATGCTCTTTTTCTCCACCACTTTGTTTTGTAGTAATTGTCATGGTTGTAGGATAATGGGAAGTGGGTTTTCCAAATGATCATGAAGTAGAGTATTTTGTAGTTTGCTACTTTTTATGTATTATTTTTTTATCCCACTTCAAGTGCCATGAGCTCTAGACCTTTACTCCAGATATATCTTATGGCTTGTTTCAAAATGTTATTGAGCTTCTCTGCTGCTGTCAAAATCAAAGGGCTAATTACCTATTATGATAAACAAATAATTTAGTACTTAAATTTGGAATTTTGAATCAGAGTTATTCTATTCTCAAATTGATGTGTAGAGCATATCATTCACATCACTTAAATGGTAAAATTTGATCTGTCAAATTCACATTTTAAAATTTATTTTCGAAATCAAATTATATCATACAAACACTTTACTTGGTCTGCTCTACACACCGACTTGAGAATATTATTTTTCTTTGAATCATAAGCTCAAATTCCTCATCACTACATTGGGCAAGGGGATGTCTTATTTTATTTTCTTGGCATTTTCAATGTCTTTTGGTGGTGTAAAGACGGTGCCTCTCTCAACCGCCAACTACGATGCTCGTAATTTCTTTCACCCATTGGCAAGTGTATCCACAAGTTGCTGTTTATTAAAAGTTACTCAAGTTCAGGTATCAACAAATGTTTGTAGCTCATAATGTTATAAAATAGGCTCCTGACATTTAACTCTCGTGAAATATCTCAGATTCAGGTCTCTAAATTCTCTATTAAAACATAAAAGCTTAAAATGGACTTTACAATGTTTATAAATACTCGAATGAAATCTTTATAAAATATTAAAATATTCAATAAATATTGTTAGGATGTGATTCACGTTACCTAATTTACCATTTATAGACTATAGTTATTCCGCACCATTAAATTCTCGATAAATAGTATAAAACTTACATTCATGTATCCATCTTTCTATTTTAGGTGATGTGAATCCTTATAAGACTTATTTTACATATTTAGACTGCGTTTGGATGCTAAACTCATCCCAACTTATCATTACACCTTTTTCAAATCTCAATACAAAATATAATAAATAATTCAACTTTTTCAAATCCTAAAACAACTTTAATATTAAAAAATAATATTATTTTTTATTAAATATTTAATATTATCTGAACAATCCATGTGAGAAGCAAGGTTCTCCCTAGTCCTTGTTCGAATATGAGGGTCCTGAGCTCTTCTCCAAATTTGAGGGGATCCCAATTCTTATATGAACTTGAGGATCTCAAATAAAAGAGATAGATACGTAAAGTTCAAAGGAGTAATTCCATTTGAAAGTGTTCGTATAAATATTTGTAACAAAGTTGAATGGCCATAAGTTACTTTATATCTATGAGAGCCTCGAGTTAATTTGGACCTTTTTTTAACATTTAGGTCTGTTTGGAAATACAATTATTCTAAAGTATTTTCAGATATTTCTTCTCAAACATCATTTAAATATAAAATATTTTTAATTTTTAATTTTTTTATCTAATTATATCTAATAAGTATAACTTTTCCGAACTACGAAATAAAAAATAATACTACATTTTCAAATTTTTAAAAAAAATTGTAATCAAATAAAATTTTAATATTATAATATTTTTATTCAACTTTTTCTTTCTCATTTTTCAAATCTCAATAAAACATATTAAGAGTCTGCTTGGCTGCCATCCAGCTTTGACTCTTGGGCGTTCCGCCTAGCACAAATGTGGGTTTTTATTTTTCATTCTTTTTTTTCATATTTTTTTAACATATTTAAATATTTTTAAAAATATAAAAAATACAACAATACACTAAAAATTACTTTCTTAATCATTAAGAAAAAAAAATTAAAATACATGAGCAATCAAAATGAGAGGACAAAGCATATTAGGATTTTCCAACATATTCATTCAAACTAGTTCACTGCTTATACTTTCAAGAAAAATATTAAATGTACTTAAAAAAAACTTGTAAAAAATTTACTTTTTCATATGTTAGTTATTGATATAATGAAATTTAAAATTTAAAATTTAAAATTAAAAAAAGGGATAAAATGAATTTGTAAAATAATAAGAAAAATTCTTTTTATCAGTTATTATTCATTATCCCACATTCTTTATCTTATGAAAAATATTCTCACACTTTATGGAAAAAATTTATAAATATAAAATATGAAAATAAATAGTGACTATGTATAAAATTTATAATTTATAATTTCCATCCAAGAATCAGAAGAGAGGTGCATGGCACCCTTTTTAACTGTTTTCTTAAGCATTTCTGGTTGCTAATGTTTGTTATTCGCGGAAGTGAAGGTGCAATGGTGAGGAAGAGGTCGGGCGAAGAGAGAGAATGAGTTACGTATTAAAAACGCTGAGGAAAAAGCGACAGGTGGACACAATCATCAGAGACACCATCGACAAGGTCCTCGTCCTCCGTTTTGGCCGCTCTTCCGAACCGTCTGTCTCCATCTCGATGACACCGTACGCATCTCTCTTTTCCCCTCTTCTTCCATTCCCCCCTCTCTCTCTGGATTGAATTTCTTCATCGGAACGAATTCTAAAATGAGTGAATTCGATGACGCATTTTGCTTTCTTTAATTAACCATCAATGCATGCAGCTTTGCAAATCGGCTCGGAGGTGTCCAAGTTTGCTAATGTAGCACTCGTTAAAATCGATTCCGACGAAATTCAAATTTATGCCAACTACTTAGACATTACTTTCATACTTTCCACTGTTTTCTTTTTCAAAGCCCATCACATGAAGACGGACTCTGTGTACCTTTTGTTTTCATTCTTAGTTTTCACTGTACTTCCTCTTTAAAAAAAAAAAAAAAAAATCTTTCAACGATATATTATATGTTAACTAATTTGATCACATGGATTGAGTCTTCATGTAAGTAAGACGAGCAATTTTCTCCTACTAGAATTTCAAATGAAGTTTGCCCCGATACCTCTTTTTCTTTGACCTTTTATAAGGAGAAAAACTTCTATGCCGCCCATAGTTGACCGGTATGGTGTCTCACTCTGAATTTTTTTTTTTACTCATGATTAAATAAGTAATTTTAAGGCCTTGTTTGTTTTCAAAATTAAAATTTAAAATTTTGAAAACCTCTATCCCATCATTATAACTTTTTCAAATCTCCATACAAAATAAAATAAATAATTCAACTTTTTCAAATCCTAAAATAAATATAATATTAAAAAATATATTATAACAATATTTTATTCAACTTTTTAACTTTAATCATATTTCATCTCATCTTATATCTGAAAACAAACAAGACCTAAGTATATTGATATATTTTTTTATTTTTTAATATATTAAAAAAATATAAAAAAAAAATACAAAAAGTAATTAACAGTATAAACAATTGGGCCTACTCAACGGCAAAGTAGCACCGCTGGTTTAGAAACTTGATACTCTGGAAAACTTGTTCTTCAGTTTGACCTCAAAAGATTTATTGCAGAAGTTAAGATAGTTCTTGGATTCTATGCTGAAGAATAAATAAATTACGTTTCTGGGACTGGAAATGTGCTGCTCTACGGTAAATGTCCAGCCCTGGTCTCCTTCAGGGAACATTGCAACTCTATTTTTCTTTGTTGCACGCTCTTTTTTTTTTTTTTTTTTATACTTTTATCTTGTTCCTTGTTTTGCATAAAATTTAAATTATTGCGTAACCACCCTGTGCTTTTAGCCCTTTTCTATTATAAGATCTAGATTTTCAACATCGAACCACTTTGTAATTTGGCTCTTTTTTAATACAAAGGCCTCCATCTAATTTGTAATCAAATGGATGAAAAATATCATGTACAATTATATTAATGCCTACCCAACTACAGTGGGCCCACCCACCGCCTACCCAGCAATGCTGTCAGCAACATGGTTGGGTAGGCACCGCCAAAAATGGCCCTAACTAGTCATGCTGTCATTGTTGGGTGTAAAGTTTGCTATTGCAATTACCTATAAAAAAATTTTGTTGTTGCAATTGATTTCCATTGTCAATTTGACAAGAAATATGGTGGAGACCTTAAATTTAAAAAAGGGACGAAAGTTAGATAATTGAAAAAGTCAACATAAAATGATTCTCTTATAATTTTTCTAAAGTTTTGTTACACAAGATTTGAAAGTTGCTTGCTTGTCCAAAGGATGATACTCAAATAACTACTGTATTGTAAATGATTGGTGCTTGTAGATATATGTATGGTAGAAGTATGCATAATGCTCTTTAACATTCTTGCAGGCAATGTACAGAGGGGCCATGAAAGGCAAGCTGATAGTGAGTTGCCCTCTGCCTTCAGAGAGAATACCAAAGTATCAATTGTTGTACAGGGATGTGTAAAAGGTGTAGTGACCTCAGTAAGGCTCGATGGAGCTTGAAGATTATCCTATGCAGTACGTGTTGATTTGAAAGAATGCCAAGTTCTTTTTTTTTTTTTTTCTCTCTGTGGGGGAATTTCCGCAGAAAAATTGTTAAAGTGAGTGAAAGTTTTTGCATTGTAAATTTCTTTGGTAGATTTGACATGAACAAGAAAAAAAAAAAGAAGAGAGTATTAGAAAATTGCAAAGTTTGTTTTGCATGGTACCAAAGGTGCCCAGGCCCGTTACCTTGTCATAGTAGATACTGTACCATTCTGTATAGGGGTGAAAGTTGGTCAGTCCGGACTGGAATAACAGAGTGGACCCGTTGGTTCAATTCGGACCTGATTGACCTAGGATTAAGATCGGTCGGTCTCGGTCTCTAAAATAGAGGATCGAGACTTTTAAGTCCAGTTCCGATCCAGGAGTTTCCCACCCCGAACCGACCAAATTTAAAAATATATATATAATAATTGTATAATTAATTATGTAATTTTCATCTAACATATCATTATTAAAAATATAAAATTTTAAATATGTTATTAACAAATTAATATTCTATCAATGAACTAATGTATAATATCAATTAACTAATTATATAGTAATTATATAAGTTAAGAATGTAATTTTTATCTAATTTATTATCATTGACTATATAAAATATTTTTTATTAAATTAGTTATATAATCCACATTAATAATTTACTTAATTTTAATTTATTATTTTAAATAAATTTTTCTATTAATTTATTTTTATAAAAAATAAGAAGAAAAAGAAAATTGGGCTGGACCAATCGATAGTTACCCGTCCGGTCAAGAGAAAATGATGGATTGAATTTCGCCCCTAATTCTGCATAAGAGAAAGATGGGTTAAAAAACGCACTACTTTAGTTGAGCTTATCTTCGTGAAAGTATTATTTCTTTAGGTATAGATTTGCTTTATCGAATTATTAGAGGGGATTTAGGCAAGTTGCAGGTCAATTCAGCTCACGTTCTATTTCTCGTCTACTCTCAAAATGTCTTTTTAGGCCCCGTTTAGAATTTAGACATTTCAGTTTAATTTTAAATTGAATCTAATATTTAAATACTTAATTTTCAAATCATTAAATTTATCTCAATTCAAAACTACTTTATATGTGAGATCTATAATCTTTTTCAACTCAATACATCTTTACATGCGAGAATCATAACATTTTTCAACTTCCCATAAATACATCTAAATTCATCTTAGGTGGTCTCCACAAAACTCATTCTATCATCTCAACTCACTACTATTCATAAAAAACTTAATTCATCTCAATTTACCTTAACATTCAAATGGGATTTTAGATTCCCTCTCAAGGACTTTAAAAACTAACATGTGATTTGTCATCTTTATCTTTATATTTAAACACATATTTAATTATTAAGATTGAAGATAAAAATGACAAATTACATATTAATTAGGTGGAAGTGTGTATAAGGCTTTCATATAGAATTTGTAAAAAGATTACGACATTTCCCTTTTGTGATGTGGCATATTTTGCAATGTGTTGCAGATTCTTCAAGGCAAGTTGCCATTAGGGTCTGTCTTCCAATAGAGAGATTGTTACTCCCGTATAAAAAATAGGTTTCTGTCGGTATCAATTTGAATCCTTCAGAGAGGAGAAGCAGCAGCTCAGTTGAAACGAAGAAAAAAAAAACGTTCACTTTAAATGGGTCTTGAGAATGCCCTCTATTTTCTTCTTCAGCTCCTAAATCAAGTTCGCATGGGAAAGGACTCAACTACGTCTTTAAAAACATTCCAAGGCCTCGTTTGATTAACAATGAAATGAAAGTTGAATAAAATATTATTAAAATATAATTTTTTAATATAATTTTTATTTTAAGATTTAAAAATTTTAAATTATTTTTTACATTTTATTTGGAGGCTTGAGAAAATTGTTTTTTTGCATATCTTGCAGTTTGAATTAACTCTATCGTTGGCATATTATCGGAATCGTGTAAATGTAAAAATCCCAAAAAAGGAGGATCAGATAAAGAAAGTGTTAGCTTATGATACAAAATAACAAATTACAAAGTTGCCCTCAAGATTTAACAAAAGCGAAACAAGTTCATCAAACTATAGGAAAAGAAAGGAACATAATATATTTTGGCCTCAACTGTTATATATCACAATAATATCAATATTACATGGCGACCTCTCAAAATGGAGAGGGAAAGAAAAAGGCAAGACTCGTAATCCGGACATGAAGGAGACAACCCAATGCACAACTCTATGCCTTTTGAGTGCGTATGTACAAATGAACTCATGTTTTTGGAACAAAAACGCAGTAAACTAAGCAGAGAACAGCCTATGCACTCTTTTTCATTTACCACCCAAAGTAATTTTTGTTACTAAAGAATAAACAAATGGAGATGTCTTTATTGACAAAAGGTCATCGAATTGTACTCATGCTCATCCTTGAAGCCTTGAGATCCTCAACCCCAAGGGCTTTCTCTTGAAGATACTAGACAATCCTGGTACCTGAAGAAGAGAATAGTCGCATATGTATTCATTCATGACAAAATGTTCGGTTTCCCTTGCCTTATCACCAGATTATTAGATCCCTTTGACTGAAGCACCATAGCCATAGATCGAAATCGGTTGGTTATCTCAGTAAATGATGGCCGGGTTTCAGGATCTGGGGACCAACAATCTTCCATCAGCTTCCTCCACTCAGGATCACAATGTTCTGGAATAGGAGGTCGTAGAGTGTTCTTCACAATTCCCCCTTCGTTCACAATACACCAAATCATAGAATCATAGTTCAAAGAAAACTGGAAGATAGAAAGCTGTTGATATTCTTGAATTATGATGTGTGGTGAAAGAATCGAAGGAAACTAATAAAATCAGAAATAAACCAAGTCTCTAGTCAGATAAGCTAGTGAAAAGGTTCTTCAAATTGATATTTTACTTGTTGGAAGTATCTGTATGAAGAATAACTCCAGCAAGCCAGCCAATATATTGACATCTTGTAGCCCATTTTTTGTGCTTGGATTGTAGCATTAGAAATCGGTATTAAAAATGAAAATATAGATGTTGCGCTAAGTTATATGCAAGTTTTCTTTCTAACTTGAAAAGCACAAGCAACCTGCTTTACTAGTGACAACTTGACACAGCCCAAAGCACCACCATCAGTGTACCAATGACAATACCACTTAGACCATCTTCATCGCAAATGAGGAATTATAAGCATTGCTACCCTAAAGTGCAAGTACACAGGTTCAATTTTTAGAGTGGCCACTTCATGCAAAATACTAAAGTCTAGAATAGCATCCAAATTCCCCAATACCCTGCGAAGGGCAGGTAACAACGGTCTTTGAGCCACCATCACCACCATCAAACCCAGCCCCCATGCCTTGTCCCTCACCCTACAGCTTTTGCCACCAAACAATGCCACAAACACTAATGCAAGAAAGATACAGGCAGAAGAAGGGTGGTTTTGTTTTCCTTTAGTTTTATTTTCTTAAGGAATCGGGGGCAATTTTATATTACAAATTCAAGTATGGGCTATAGTGTTCATCCTTAGGGTAATATTATGAGTCTCTGATGTTATTAAGTTCTTTATAAATAGTTTTCTCAGTAGTTTAGGATTAATAGCCATAGCCCTACTTGTGGTCAGATTAGTTGGCAACACATACTTAAGTTAAATCTTTCAAGCAAAAAAAAAAGAATTTTACTAAAATTTTGCAACTATGGTCCTTTTTCAAAGGGTGATGTTGAGGAAACCCAGGTGTGATGTTTAGGGCAACTAGGTGTGATGTCCAAATTTATTTATTTTTTTGATAAGTAATAATTTTATTCAAAGAAATAGGCATAAGCCCAAGTACACAGGACGTATACAAAGGAAACACCTACATCTTCCAAAAAGAAAAAACTAACACCAGAAAACTAAAACAAAGGCAGAAAATTATCCTCCATTACAAAAGCTTTAACCCAAGAACTCAAAGTGCTCAAGAACAAATCCCTAAGCTCTCCCAATGAGCGTTCTTTATCTTCAAAGCATCTCCCATTTCTTTCAAGCCAAATTCACCACATAAGACAAGGAGGAATCATCTTCCAAATTTATCTTTTCATTCTTTTTTCTTTAATTTCAAGCAACTTGAAACCTTGCAACCATGCCTAAGTAATCATCCTTAGAACACTGAAATCAACACGTTTAAAAACCTAGCACAACAAGCCTTTGTTAGGGTCAACCCACAAAGCTAGATCTGCTAACGTTCCCGGTTAGTGTTCACATCCCCGACTCAGATCTGAGTTTTTTTTTCCTTCTGTCACTTGCTTTGAGTTCCAGATCATACCAACTTGTTACTCTGTAATTGGAACCCCTTAATCCAACCTATTTTCCAGTCTTTTTCCACAACTCCTTATCCCAACCAACTCTCCTCAAATACCTGCTGTTAAATAAAATCCTGCAGTCGCTTAATTCAAAATACAAACTTAATAGTCTAATTTTTTTTAATACGAAACATATTGCATTAATACTGAAATAGGGATAGCCCAAGTACACAGAAGTATCAAAGAGAATACACCTAGTTAGGAACTAGAAATGGATACAAGAAAATCTTGAAGGCGGAGACCATTAAAATCTATAGCAATGCCCCAAGTAAGGCCCGGTTTGGTTTGCCATATGAGATGAAACTATCTCATCTGGTCTATACGGATGAGATAGTTTTGTCTACCCAAACGGTTAATTTCACATCTCTATTTCATCTCTAAGTTTTCAAACCCATCTCATTACTTTCTGACATAAACAGTAAAAAGAATCCCACACGGTACAAAAAATTCCTTTGTGATTAAAATAGAATAATCAATAAGTCATTATTAGAATAATATATTTTCACAAAGAAATTGATAATTTTGTGAGTATTGAATACAAGTGCATTTTGGGGCTTTATTAGAAAATTCGGAATTAATAAATTATTTTAAAAAAATCTACAACATAATTCATATACTTATTTATTACAATAATCAAAATTATTATAATTTATAATTAGAATAAAAATGACGAATTTCTTATGTATAGAAGAATAAATAGATAAAAATATCTTTTAAAAAAGAGAAATTATAAATTTTGGCCAACAACTTCCCAATATATTTTGGGATTTAAATTATTTTTTAGAATAATAATATCTTTAAGAATAATATCTTTTAAAAAAGAGAAATTATTTTTTGGAATTATAGAGTAATTTCGGCCAACAACTTCCCAATATATTTTGGGATTTAAATTTATTTATGACAGATTTTTTAATTGCTCATAAATATTATTTTATATTAATCTATTCATAACTATTACTCAATCATTGGTGGGATCCGCCCCTTTATCAAAGAATGCTTCTACACCCACACATGGGGGATCCCGACTGGGATCCCACCCAGTGTGTTTCCCCTTTTTTTTTTTAACTTCTTTTTCATGCATTTTTTTTATCACTTTAATTTTATTTTTTTTTTAAATTCACAATATCAATAAAAAATACTTTTTTAAAAAAAAATTCACAATATCAATAAAAAATACTTACTCAATCATTAAGTAAGAAAAAAAAAACCCAGTCGAGATCCCAGTTGGAAATACCCAGTTGTGGTTTAAGTATTTTCCTTTATCAAATCCCAAAAAGTCAAAATTATCTCATCTCATATCATCTCACTATCCAAACATACACTTTTGACAAATTATCTCATCTCATCTTAACTCTCTCACTACTATTTAAAATATCTTATTTCATCTGAACTATGTATCCAAACCGGATCTAAATAGTCTCCCAAGAAAAAACTCTTAAATTCTTCCAGAGAGCGCTCCCTATCCTCAAGATTCCGATCGTTGCTTTCCCTCCAAATGCACCATAGTAAACAAATTAAATCATCTAATTCAAGACATTAACCTAGATAACCTATCCCACCCTTCATAAATTCGATCTATAATATTATTCAATAAGGTGGAACTATTAAATGTAGACTAAGATCTTTGGGCTGCTCTCCACGTTAATTCGGTACCAGATCTCTTTTACACATATCATAGCTTTAGCACCACACAACCAGACAGCATACCATAAACCTCACTTCTCCGTTGCTTTACTGCCAGAAAACCAGTCACTACCACCATAATATCGTCCACCTCAACTTTGAGTTCAACTCTTGATACATTTGAAAAGATTAGCTTTCTCAATGTTGAAAACCTATAACAATAAATTCTTTTCCATCTTAGTCCAATTCCCAAAATGGCCCCACTTCCACTTCCACCAATCGCCTGCTCATTTTTTTAATTTACTTTTAATTAGCTAAATATCTCCTACTTTTTGCACCCATTTCTTCTTTTAATATTTAAAATTTTAAATGATGAACCTTTTCATTGATAACTTCCAGCACAGCCTCTTTCTCCCTCATTACCATTTGCAGTTGGATACCATACATGCATGAGGATACATTTTTTTTAATGAAGGGGACACAGCCCATAATTTTATTATGAGTATGTACACACATTGAATGTTCCACATATTTGTTAATGAATTTTTTATTTCTATTTTTTCTTCTCTTCTGTCAGTTTATTGCATTGTCAATTTATTGTTTTCTAGTTGCACCAACTGAAGTGATTTCCAAATTAAACAAATCGTTTATTCCCTATTTATAATCATTGCAGCAGTTTTGCCAATGATTCCATTTTACATGAAGAACAAACATGTTAATATTTCAAGGAAATCAAAAAGGAATTATTTCATTGCCCTTTGAAGCACTCCAAAAGTATAGTGGCATTTCACAATCAGCTCAATAACATAAACTTACCAATAATTGCACCACAATGCATATTTTCATAAGGTTCCTCCCCAGTTAAGATCTCCCACATTGAGATGCCAAATGAGAACACATCGACCTGTCAAAAGCAATACCAAATGATTAACTGCTTTACCAAATGATTTTTTTTTAACATTAAGTCAGAACTAAAAACGATTTCTTCCTTCCTTTACACTATGACATATAACATGGCCCCACTAACCTTCTCAGAGACCCGACTACTGCTACCATTTAACAATTCTGGTGCCATCCATGGAAGTGTTCCTCGCACACCACCAGACACCAGAGTATTACGTTTAATTCTTGATAATCCAAAATCTCCAACCTGCAAAAACAAACACCATAGACAAATGCAAGTGGTAAATCTGAACTTGCAACTTGAATCAACCAGGATATTCCCCCCCAAAAATACACATAAAACTTGTTAGTATCATCAAATTATGGCTTCTAATAGAAGGTTTCCAGCAGAAAACAATTAAGCCAAGTCATGTCACTATCATGCCTCTTGGGGGAAACACTGAGAGAAATGGTTGGTGTTTTGAAAATCGGGAACATTCCTTTGACGAGCTCAAGAGAATCTTCTTCAACACTATATTTTTTTGGGCTACTGCAATGATTTCAATGGGGCTAGTTTTCATGATTTCCTTGTATCCATGACTAGTTCCTAACTTGTAGCTTGGTTTTCTCTTTGTACCTCCAGTGTAGTTGGGCTACGCCTAGCTGCTTCTATCAAAACAAAAAAAAAATTATTTGACCTATATAAAAAAAAGAGTGTTTGTCCCATTTTACCTTGCAGATGGGTCGTTGTGGATCCCTCAGGTTGACAAGCAAATTGTCACATTTCAAGTCAAAATGAACAATATTTTTTGAATGCAAGTATTCCATGCCAAAAGCTGCATCCATGGCAATTATAAGCTTTTTACGACGGTCAAGTGCTCTGCACAAAGAATCCAAAGATGCACATGTGCATAAATAATTATTGGAATAACATGCCTACTTCATTCATATCAAAAATATTTATCTCTTACTTGTCAAAAAAAATTATTGGAAGAACATATACAGAAATAATTGGAGGATAAATTACCTATCCTTCTTAAGTAGGACATGCCTAAGTGACCCATTCACCATATACTCGGTTACAGTTGCCAAGGTTCCTCCAGTTCCATCTGGGACGACACCATAAAATGCGACCACATTTGGATGGTGAAGATTTGACAGAATCTGAGCCTCTCTCCAGAAGTCTCTGGTCTAGTAAAGCCGTCAGTTGACAATTTAAAGTTTTGTTCAAATAGGTAAAAGAATTTGGCATTTCAAATTGAGTAAAGGATTCACAGATAAGTGTGCATATATGAGCATTGCATACCAAAAACCATTTGCAACCCAAATAGCAGCTTTTATATGATAGACGACCCATATATTCCAGAATAATTGCCATCAATTATTTCTAAGGCTTCTCAAGATTTCCATCTTACTTGAAAAAATTAACTTTTTAATTTTCATACTCACTATTGTTATTTGAGTATGAGGAAGAACATTAAGAAGAAAAATGTGTAGGTACCTACCAACCGTTCTTGTTCCGATGATCTCCCTGAAAAGCAACTCTTTTTTATTCTCTTTATGGCAACATCTGTTCCTCGCCATTTTCCATGATATACGGTCCCATAAGTACCAGATCCTAATTCCCGCAATTCTTCAAGATCAGCATTTTTTATAATCTGTATATTTGAACAAAAAAAAAAAATCAGTTGCAAGTAGAAACCATACCATTGGAAACAAAAAGAAGGGAAAATCTCAGAGAGCTGGTCACTTTTCAGAAATAGTTGTATCAGTATCCACAGACAGTCAGCCCAGAAGGGATAAAATCATAAGTAAACTAAGAAAATCCCATCTTTTGGGCTATAGCCTGGACCGAGGTTATTAAAGAGATATCAGTAGAACCATGAATTCAAATAGAGGCTTCTTCCTTCCAGAAAATCCAAATATTCTGGCAATTGACCATTGCCTTATTAAGCTATTGCCTGAGAACCTAGAAAACAAAATTTTAGTCATCCATGCAGTACCTACACGAGAGAAACTTAAAAAACCTTGACCAAGTTTGCTTCTTCATTTCTACCTTTTGAGGGTGAATTTCCTTCAAAGTCACACCAAACACAAGATTTTCCAAGAAAAATTATCCCCCTTATAGGGAAGATCGAATTTATCCAGCACAAAATTTACGTGCATCAATGGATAAATGAACCTTTTACTTAACAGGTACATGACCATGAGTTTGCAAGCTCTATAACGGAGGTAGAAAAGAATTTAGGTCTAAATGCAACTTAGCATACCAAACTTTTACATTTATAATTGAATTTCTAAATCTTACCACCCAGTTATATTAGAAATAGATTGCCCATTCAACAACTCTTGTAAAATACAATATGGTGGAGCAAGTTATACACTATGAAAAGAAAGATAAGAAGGTTCACGAATTTCGTTCACTTATTTGGGCTTGGGATTAAGAATCCACCGTGCAACAATTCTTGTCTTCTACTTGACCTTTGAGCACACATAATTTCCTTTATCTTTGGTGGGTAGATAGGGATCAAATCCATAGCCCATGGTTCATCAATCAACACAGCTCAACTTAAGTTGGTTTTGGAGTTCAACAATACTTTATTCCCTTGTTGAGCTCTACGCTTTTTATTCAAGGTGGATCGCTAGCTCAC
Organism: Pterocarya stenoptera; assembly: GCA_003123785.1. Lineage (NCBI taxonomy): Eukaryota > Viridiplantae > Streptophyta > Magnoliopsida > Fagales > Juglandaceae > Pterocarya > Pterocarya stenoptera. Next base: position 72,261 of record QEOT01009697.1, on the reverse strand, counting down.
CTACAGCTAGCAAAATGTTCCTCTATAGTTCAACTCTTAAAGCCCTTCAACTTAAGTGATTAAGAGGCTAGAGGGCCATAACCAATATTATCCTTTTCACTTGTCAATTCAACAATTCATTAATAGCTTGAAAAAGGTTGACAAATAACAGTGCTGCTTTCGTCACAGAGTACAACAAACTTCACCGTATATGTGCTAGTCTCTGACTTAACCTAGAAGACCTCAAGGTCTCTTAGAAAAAAATAGTATGTCCACCGCTGCCTCAACAAGGTGGTGGTGACAGGGTCTTTTAGGTCAGCAAATAAAATGATAAAATATGGTTTTCCAATCAAAAGATGCCTCCAAAAAAATAATCATATTGAACCATGTGATCTAAGACAGGAGCATAAGACCTGCAAGCCATATATGCTGGCTTCCATTTCAGCTATCATTGCATCGCTAATTGATTCAGTCTTGTCCTCATCATCAGCCACAGCATCCTATAAAGAAAAGCAGGAAGAAACTCAAGCTTCCTAGTATATAGTAAATTTACAGAACCACAGACCAATCAAGTTCAAGCAATCTTACCTCAAACTCTAGAACTATGCTTCCTTCTTCCTCTGTTGCTGTAGGAGATAAAATATTGATAATATCGTCGCTGGTTTCATCCAGTATGCATGGGGCAGCTCCAGATGAAGACTCTATGCTAGCATGATTAGACTCAAGCACATCTTCCACAATAATAACAGGCTCCTGCAGATTTTTATCATGAGTTCTACTTGGAGGTTTAGTTTCTGCCAATGATCGATCTTTAGCATTTGACTTCTCATAAACAGGCCCAGCAATGCCCACACTCTCAACCTTCTGATCGGGGTAATTAACTAAGTTTTCATCTAGGAGAGAGAACTCTGCCTGAAACAAAGCATCTTTGTTTGGATTTTGAGTCATTGTGTAGTCATGCTCATTCAAATTTGAGCTCAAACCAGAATTAGCATGAGCTGTAGATGGGCACAAATCCACAGAGTTCCTTTGAATGGGCTCTTGGATACCCATATCTTTGTGACTTGTAACAGGTTTTAGCAATGGAGGTTCAAGGGAAGCTAGCCCACAGGATGACCCAGTCATAAGATCAGTTGAAGAATCTGTGTTGTGATACTGCTGTCTGACACTTGGATATAAGCCTGCAACTTCATAATTCCCAATCTCTGAAATCCCTTTTCCTTCTGCACCACTTACTGTTATAGTCGAAGCACAATCCTCATCATTGGCAGTTCTTTGGCTCTCAGGAGGAATTTTTTCCAGTCGGTGGTTTTGGGGGTGCTCCATCAGGTTATCTACAAAAGGCTTAAAATTAAAGGCTGAGGATGCAGGAAGCACTTGACCTGAAGCTTGTAACACTTGCGTAGAAGTATCAATGCCAAAAGGAGATAGGTTGGAGTTCATATCCGGCAATATTGTCTTATATCCCCATCCAGTAGCTGGAGATCTCTCCTCATAAAGCTCTCCATCTTGACATAGAAAAGGATTTTTTTGACCAAACCTTTCCAAGGTTGAAAAGTTTTCTTCAAATTTTTTTGGTATCAAGAAACCAGAATTATTTGAGTCTTTTTCAGCTGTTTGTTCTCTGTCATCAATGCTGCCAGTACCTGTATCGTTAGGTTCATTCCTCCCTGATATTTCTGGACATGTGGAAGAATTCAGCCAATCCAGTCTACTCTGAGATACAGTTTCCGCTAACTTATATTGCACATGAGGATAAACAAGATCATCATGCTCATGTGGTTTCAGTGGTTTGCCTTGTGAGACAGCTGAGTTTAGTTGTGGAGATAATTGAGGCTTTGGAAAATTCAAGGGGGACAATGGGCTCATTCCTTCTTGTGAACAGAAAGCAGGGTTTCCTCCATTCTCGTGCAACTTTGAATCAGAAAATGCATGTGGCAACCCTCGATGAGAATCGATGTAGTCACCGGATCCTGAAAATAGACCCAATGGATCTTCTGTGTGAGAGATAGGCTTCTCAGAGTGGAATGTTCTTTCCTTGTGCATTGGTTTCTCACAGGTGAACCCATCAAATTCACCCTCATCTTGATCAAGAGCTGGAAGCACAAGTTCTTTTCTGGGGTTGTGGTTATGAAAATATCCTCCACCGGGTGGACTGTCATCAACTTGTTTATAAGGATGAAGATGATTCATCAAAGGTACTGCCTCTTTTATAGGGTGTTTGGAACCAGTACTGTCAGTGCTTGAGTCCTCAGGTGGTTGTTGAGTACTGAAAAAGGAAGTGCTGCTCTCATTACTAGCCCGGCATGAATTATCACCACACAATTGCTTATTAGCACTCCTTGAATCCCCCTGAAGTGGGATTGAAGAGAAAGGAAGAGATTTATCAGGAGACCTGCTCCTATTCTGGGGTTGATTAAAAAACTGAGCGGGATGCAAATCATTAAAACCACCCTTTCTCTCCAAGTGAAATGGGGCAGTTGGAGAATTTCTGTGAAAACTGGGATAGCAGTCCATATTAGTTCTCAAGTGAAGGTCACTTGCAAAACTGTGTCCACAGGTGTTCTTCCTAGAACTAGGATCCAGGATCCCGTTCACAGCAACAACATATTGGTAATCAGGACTGCTCTGTTGAATAGCATTTCCCTCAAGGGAAGATGTTTCCTCAGATTCACCCAAAGGTATCAAAAAAATACGGAGTCTTTGAGAACCTTCATGCCTTTCAAGTCCATTATATTCATCTATCATGTTATGAAGATCCTCATCAGAAGACATGGATATCAGGGCATCAAGATCCTCACCAGGAAGCTGATACTTGATTGTGTGAGGATGGCTACAAATGCCAAGAGTTTTCTTCACAAGCTCTTCCCGTGTAATATTCTTTCGGATCGAAATAATATGTGTCTCACCACCAACATATCTAAGTTTCCCATCGCTTGGCCTGGGAAAAATTTTTCCACCAAAACTACAAAGAAACTTCATTTTCCCAGATTGAGAACCATCCGATGCTCCTGACCCAGGAAAGTTGTTGGAATGAGGGGAGTCAGATTTATAAATTGGAGAAGACATTGGGCCAAAACCAGTCCCGTTACAATTCAATTCACCGCTAGACTTCCTTGACCCCTGTCCATTATTACGATCTTCCTTGTGGTTTTTGTTTGATTTATGAACATAAGCCCCATTTTCAAGCTCCTTCACAGACCCTCTTGCAGAGGCATACTCAGACATGTCAGAGGCACTCTCAGAATCCGTTCTGCTCAGCCCAAGAATACCATTGAGATCCTCATACACCAGATTTCCATTCTGATCATAATTGAATAAGACCTTCTTTTCTCGTTTGTGAGCCATATTAGGTACATTAGGAACTCTTCTAGCAGCAACACGGTCCTGAAGAAACTCCATTGAAAATTCTTCACCTGTTCGTACAGAGAAGTTCTTATTTACGTTGCTCCCTACATTCGGAATGACCGAGGTTGGTTGTTTCTGGATCCATTGACCTGATGGGCCAGGCGCCTCTCCAGCCATTGCATCAAGGAACTTCAAAGACTTTAGCTGCAAAATTAATGGTTTCTCAGCTGCTTGAGAAGCTAATTCCTTCTCCAAATCACAAAATTAAGAATAGATTATCTGTTTGTCCTCCATATCAGCTAACCTCCTCACAGATTCAAGCCTACCGTTTTCCATTCCCTACTCATCAAATTCTTCACTTTAATCTTTGAAGTAAGAACTCAATTGCGCCAATTAAAAAATTGTTGAAACAGCGCAGCGGGCAGTATTGTTACTGAAAGAATTCCTGTACATGAGTTTCCTTTATTCTTAATTAAATTTATAATAATGTGTATGTCAGCGACCCGACCGCACAAACCCAATCCCCAGAAAACTCAACAATATCCTCGAGGCTGTCTGTCCCGCTTTTTAATTACACAGATGAAATAAATCTTGGATCATCCATAAAAATAGAAGTAAAACCCATACCCAATTAATAAAAATTCCTCGTATTCGATAGAAATCAGGGCCAAGTCACAACCAGCGTAGCGCCAAAGATCCAAACAGGAAAATTCCTGAGACACCAATCATTTGAAATCAACTTAATATCATGCACGATCCTCCGTCAACATGTGCAAGATAAATATATCAAAATCGACCGATAAAACAACGAATCGAAAACAATTTCCAAATGGGGTCGTTCCAAAATTCAAGACGGATTCACATAAACACAGAATTAAGAGCGAAAATCGTACGTCCAACGAAAGTACCTGATTTTTGGCGTACCCTGTATCTCCCTGTTTCTAGTTCTGTTTTTGGAGCACTCAGAGCTCGCATTGAAGCTGGGGAGAAATCTGTTCTTTTTTTCTTTCTTCTGTTCGTGATTAAAGCGGGGTGAGATCGAATGGGGAAACGGGAATGTGAGCGATTGGGGGCTGAGGAAAGAGATGGGAAGGAAAAGAAAGAGAGGCGAGGCTTACGGCAGCGGAGTGGGTTCTATACAACGTTCTCTCTGGGTCGTCGGAGAGCGACATTGCCGAGAATTAAGCGCCATCGACTGATCGACACACGAGGAGCGGAGAAAAGAATGCTTTTTTCTAACTGTATATACCATATGGCCTATAACTATATTTTATATTCCTTTCACTCACCCTTTCTTTTTCTCTCTCTCCTACGTGGGCTCCTCCTCGATTCAATTTTCAAACTACAATTTAACCTAATAGGATACACAAATATCCCAACAAGGACTTTTTTGAGAAATCACTCAAATCACTCACACTTATTATTTAAAAATATTAGTTCTTTTATTATAAGTTTTATAATTTTTTACCATACTTGTCAATAGGGACAGACATGAAACGACTTAAAATATTTAATATCAATAAATACTTGTTAATCGTGATTTGATTTTCGAACAAATTAATAATTTTAAATTAAAAAAAAAATGAGTCCAACTCTACAAAGTAATAATTTTAAATTGAAAAATGAAGAATTTAGGCTTAATTTGTTTTCTGAAATGAGATGAGATGAGATAAGATTAAAATTGAAAGTTGAATAAAATATTGTTATAATATATTTTTTAATATTATATTTATTTTAGGATTTGAAAAACTTGAATTGTTTATTTTATTTTGTATAGAGATTTGAGAAAGTTGTAATGATGGAATGTGAAATTTTTAAAATTTTAAAAATTTTGAGTTTTGGTTTTGAAAACAAATAAGGCCTTAATCTAAATATGTCAAATTCACAATCAACAATGTTAATCAAAATAAGTTGATGTTCATGCTTTTACGAGCATTCAAAATACCATAATAGTTAGTGGGTGCTCAACCCCATTGAAGGGCAAGAATTTTTGCCTTCCTAGTGGTGTGAGTACTTTGCATTTTCACAATACTTGTTGAAGTCGTAAGCTTAATGCTCTTTCACGTTTTTGGCCTAAGGGCGAGTACTTTCTCTTTCGTGGTGCCTATATGTGGGCGAGCAGTTTTGTGGTCCACGGTACTCACTTGGTAGGTAAGCACTTTGCTTTCCCTAGTTCTTGNTTTCTTTTTTTTTTTTTTTTTCTTGCACAGGGTGAGCTTCATGCTCTTTAACGTGGAACAAACACTTTTGCGTTTCATAGTGCTTGCCTGGTAGAAGAGCACTTGATTTTTTCTCAATTCTATTCTGAGACGAGCACTTTTTCTCTCCTTAGTGCTTACATGTTGGGCAAGCACTTAGCTTTCCTTGATTTTTGTCTAACAGCGAGCATTTCTCTCTACTTGGTACTCACATAATTGGGTGAACACTTTGTTTTCCTGGTGCTCACCTAAGGGCGAGCTTTGTTGCACTCCATCATGCTCACCAATCTAGGCAAGCACTGTATCCTTCCCTGGTGTTTGGGGGCGAGCACTTTGCTTTCCCACGTTGCTCGTTGAAGTGATGAGCTTCATGCTTCTTATTGTTGCTTGCTTGGGGGCCTTGCTTGGTACTCCAAAGAAAAAGCATTGGCCTTGTTCATTGATCCCAAGCAAGGAATTTTTTCTTCCTCTGCTTGATTATCCCAAATAGTTTCTTGTGAAAATTGGTATTACTTGATAATCCCGAGCAAGAGCACATACTCGACTCCCCCTCATAAAAATTATTCGAAATTTGAAGAAAAATAAAACAAGTAGTGATGTTTTCAAAAAACCATGGGGAGCAAGTGCTCAGATCCAAGGGAAAACAAAGAATGCTTGCATCCCAAGGTGAGCAAGGAGTGCTCATACGAGTGTGTCCAAAGAAGAGTACTTAGACCTAGGGGCAAGCAAGGAGTGGTCAAACCCTAGGGTGAGCAAAAAGAACTCGAACGTAGGGGAGAGCGGTAACAACTCCCACAAGACAAGAAAAAGTTCTTGCACTCGAGGCGAGCACCAGACAAATAACATGGCTCACTCCCTCGAAGAGGAACACTGCTCGACCCTAGGTGAGCACCATGAAATCACATGAAGGGTTTGGCCAAGGGCTAAGAATGTTCGCCTTATGAGGTGGCTAGAACAAAGTGTTCATCCTAGGGGCCATTACAAATGCTCGCTTCGAGCAAGGACTATATTGATCATAAGTGCTTATTGCCCTCATGGGCGAACACCATGTTGATCAAAAGCGCCGCTACTCCGAGGGCGAGAAATTCTTTCCAAGTCATGATAGCACAAGCTATTAATTAATAAGTATTTAAGTTTTCGAGCACTTTATGAACTCCCGAGCTCGAGCTCCTGAGTGATAAAGATCATTCCAAATGCATACACTTATGCATATACTTATTCCACCCCACATTCAAGCAAGTTTGGTAATACAAGGCACTTTATGCCGATCATCTCATTCCAAGCTCGTGCATCACTGAATTATCTTGGCCTGATCAAAGATCTCCTGATCAGATCTCTTGGTTTTCAACCATGCCATAAAGTCATGGTTTGTTTTTGAGAAACTTCTGCAAGACACTACTAGCGAATACTGATAGTGGAAAAAATAAGCTCTTGACGAGAATACCGAGCAAGGCCAATTTCTAGCCACAATTACCAAGCTGGAAAAAAAGCCCTTGCTCGGAAATACATAACAAGACAAATATCTAGCTCCCGATTACCGAGAAGGAAGAGTTTGGAAGCCCTCAAAATAATTTAGTCGAAAACCAAGGGAATCTAGTCTGCAAAACTTCTAGGACTCTAGCTTCGAACTTCCACCTCCTAAGCTCATCCCTTCCATAGGAGAAACCAATTGGGAACGACATTCGCACTTGGGAGTGATTCAGAACACGAGTTTTGGTTATGGCGCTTGTCTTCGTTCTCAACTGCTAAAGTATTTGCCATGGCCTCTCAATCGTCCAAACATCCATCATCTTCTTCTCTTCCTATTTTCTTGTATTTTTTAATACCCTTGGAAAAACACCCACCACTGCTGCTAATGTTGTTGCTATTACTGCCGCTAAGTTGGGCTACTAGGGGAATTGACGATGATGATAGTTGGGAGATAGATAAAAGAGAAAGACAAGAAAGAAACTTGTATGTTTAAGTATCGAGAGTACCTTAGGTACTCTTAACACTCTCACTATTTTTCTTTATTTTATTATCATTTTTTATCTACTTTTTATTACTATTCATTATTTTTTATTATTATTTAATATTTTATTATTATTTACAAACATTCTCAAATAGTTTCATCGAGATAAATTAAGAGAGCATGGGAGGGAGAATGTAAAGTGGCGTGATGTTAAAGCAAGAGGCAAATTGTCAAATGGAGTTAATTTACAGTTTACTCTCTTATTTAAATATTAACTAGTGTGACGTTAAAACAAGAGGCAAACTGTCAAAATAGAGTTAGGTCGGTTTTGACGTGGAGTGAGTTGAGTTCTTTATAAATAATAGTAAGTTGAGATGGTATAGTAAGTTTTTTAGGGCCTACCTAAAATGAGTTTAGGTTTATTTTGATATTAAGATAAGTTTATATGTATTTATGAAAAGTTGAAAAAAGTTATAAATCCCTCGTATAATGAGGTGTTGAGTTAAAAAGGATTATAAATCTTACTTGTAAATAAATTTTGAGTTGAGATAAGTTTAATGATTTGAGAGTTGAGTATTTAAAAGATTCGATTTAAAATTAAATTGCATTGAGTTGATCTCAATGCAGTTCAAATTTGAAACAGGGTCTTAATTGCTAAGAAAGCTGAATATTAGTTGGCGTAAAGGTTAAAATAAGAGGTGTAATTTCTGACTTAATATTAAAAGTTGAATAAAAGTAATAAAAAAGCCTGCTACGTGGACGACACTTTGGCATTTTTGTTAGTGCACAATTATCAAAAGTATAATCAAATGAGTCGCAGCTAAACTTAATCTTAGAAGATATTTTTGTCTATTCTAAGTATCAAGAAAAAAGTACAATTTTTATTTTTTTTTATTTTTTATCTATAGAGAATAGACAAGGAAGAATTACAAAACTTAATATAGAGAATAGTATTATTCTTTGTAATTTATTATGAAATTAATGTCCTTTGCACAATTTTAATTGATAGCATTAATTTTTTTTTTTTTTTTTTGATGGAGATAGCATTAAAGTTGATGGGTTTCTTTATGCATTCTCTTTTTCTAACGCTAGCAACGTTGGACCTAATGATTAAACACGTTTCTAAAAGCATGTTACAATCATTGTACATCACGTTTGAAGGTGTTTTTTTTATTTTTATTTTTTATTTTTTATTCAAGGAAACGAGTAATGCTATACATTACACTCTCATCTTATTTTGATCATACTAAATAGTATGTAGTATATTAATTATCATTATATAATAAAGAAGCATGCAATAAATGATTATTTAATGGTGATAAATGTGCCACATCATACTTAGTAGGAAGAAAGTGGGATGGTAATATGGTGTATAAAATTTTCTTTAAAAAAATATCAATTTTTCTTTTTTTAAATATGTGTGATAATTTTTTAAAAGATGATGAAAAAATAGATAATAAATAGATTTTTTCTTTTTAATTATGTAGACCAAAGAGGCAAAGAGTGGTTTCATATTAATTTCAAATAAAAGACATTGGCTCTTGATGATTAGGGCTAATATCGATGAACAGATTTTGGCCATCCCTGGTCGACCCTAGCCCTCTCGTCAAAGCAATTCGTCTGCATCGAACAAACGGGCCGAATAATTCAACTTGACTTTATATATAGTAAAAGAAATTCATAGTCCAAATTGCCCATTTTTTCTTTACTCTTGCAGGAGGAGATTAGTGAATGCGCTCTAAATATGGGCCGCCACCACTGCCCATCTATACTCACAGGGTTGTTTTCTAGAAGAATAAATATAGATAAAAGTTACTATTTAGAAAAATAATTTTATACACATGATGTAGCATCATTTAGACCACACACAGAGAAGATGAGAAAAAAAAAGATCTAAAGGCAACCACGTAGTGAGTGCAAAGTGTGCACCACTACAGTGGTTTCCCTCTAGCATTACTCTTTCCAGAAATAAGCATTCTCAAAATTTTTAATTTTTTTTTATAATTTTATTCTAAAATATTATTCAATTACAAAATAATTTTAAATTTTTAATCTAATAATTACTTAATTATTATGCAAAAATCAATACAACTTTTATAAATCTCAAAACAAAATACAAAAACAATTCTTCTACCTAGAAGCCGGTAATTAGGACTATAAGACTATTGGTTTGAATTTTTTAGACAGACCGAATTTATGTATATATATTTTTTTAAATATTATATATAATATATTATTTTATATAGTAGTTATATAAGTTAATTATGTAATTTCCATCAAAGGGATCAATGACCATATATACAATGAAATTATTTAATATTTATTAAATATATATAAAATATTAAACATATCACATAATTTTAATTTTACCAATTTAATTAATTTTTTATATTAATTTTTCTGTCAACAAAAGAAAAAAGAGGAAAAAATATTCATGCACCGAATCGAACTGAATGAACCGATAGCTAATGGTCCGATTTAGCAAAAATGATGGACCAAGAGTTTTGATCTGTGACCCCTCGGACTGGATTGATTACACCCCTACTGGTAATTGACATGGCAAGACTTGATTTATTAGAAATTTTAATTTTAAATTTTTCTAGCAAATGAAGATTTGTCATGTCAATTAATAGAGGGTGTGTTTTGCACCCTGGCTTCCAAATGAAATTTTTCATTAAAAAAAATACAATTTTTACAAATTGCAAAATAAATAAATATATATNCTTCATTGTACGAATTAATCCACGAATCAAAAAATTAATTTATAAGTTAATATAAAAGATAAATAATCCAGACAGACATTAATTATAACATATCAGCTCATGTATAAAAGATATGTTATATACGTCAACTTACGAGTAAAAGGAATCCACAAATACTATATTACTAATTTCCACCATACCAAGTGCATGTGGACACAAACTGAGACAAGATAGTTAATTAATTAAAGATATATATATATATATGTATATAGCAATTTCATAATTATCATTCTAGTACTTAGAGCATTTACAATGGTTCCTTTATCATATCTTTTAAAATACATTATCAAACTTTATTTTTTTAATTATATATATTGACTTTTATAATATATTATATATCAACTTATTTATTTTTTCTTCATATGAATTAAATAATATTTTTTATTCTTTTTAAACATTTCCTTCCTACCATTAAATTTGTAATATCCATATATTTTTTTTATATTTGAAATATATTATTATATACAATGTAATATAATTAAGTCGGCCTATACACACAAAATAAAAATATATAAGCCAAAAAAAAAATTAAAAAATTAAAATCAAAATATGAAAAACTGGATAAATAATATTTCCAAGGTATTTTTCAGAAAAAAAAAATAGAGGTTTTTTAAATGATGAACAATGAAAAAGAAATTGTATTAAAATGTAAAAGTAAAAGGAAATGAAGAAGTAAATAAAGTATAAATAATCATTAAAAAACTGTTTGAAGGATGAACAATATACCCGCTACATGTAGTGGGTTACTGTAGCGATTTGTATTTTATATGTTCTTTTACATAATCGGATGTAACTCATTTTATAAACAATTCTTCAAATAATTTACATTTTTTGTATTATAAATAACCATTGAGAATGCTCTAAGATTTACGCCTAAAAACTCATGGAAACGAGCTTTAGCTTGAAGAATTTAGGATGGTTATTTAGATGTAATTAGTTTGATGAGCCAGAAATTCGAAAAGAAAAGAAGAGAAAAGACCGATTAGAAATACAGATCATGCGATACATGAACGCTAGCTAGCTAGAGTCTTCATTTACAAAGCAAGTTTGGTATCAAAACTTTGAGCGGAAAAAAAAAGTAGGGCAATTAAGGCAGGGTACTGGCAAACATACTGAAGAGAAAGTGCGTGCTGTATTATATATATGATTCAATTATACAAGTATTCTTAGTAAGACTTCCTTTATCCTGAAAATTGAAAAAGAAATAAACATGATATGTTCATAAGAAAATATAATATAGGAGATGAGAAAGATGAATACCGAGCTAGCACCGACTCAGTACAAGATATACATATCTGAATCATATTTTATTTCATCTCAAACACGTTACACAACCAAAACAAACAAATCAATACACTAACATGGTCAATCAATACACTAATTAACATGGTCTTAGGAGGAATGACCTTTTGCGAAATCATGACAAATGTAGAACTCTTACGACGTACGTACGTACGGTTCGTTTATTAATCAGAAACAACTGTTATGGATGGAGACAAAGTCATGCAAGCACCGACCTCATTAATGCACCGAAAGAAAAGCTTAGCACTGAATGCACCAAATTCAAAAGGTGCGGCTGCTCAACTACTCCAACGACATCTTTCGTTTTGTTGCTATAAATAGAAGTGTTGTGATATGTAGAAATTATGAATACCAGAGAGCAAAAGAGAGTGCAACGTGTATAGTGGTGCAAGTGAGTGACAGAGAAAGAGAGTTTACAGAGAGTTTGTAAATTCGATTTTCATAGTGAAGCTCAGCAATAGTGGATATAGGCAATTGTCGAAACACTTAAATTTCGTCCCTCTATAATTTAGAATTATTCTCTTTCTCGTATGAAGTCCCCAACAACAACCCCCCTATTGAGGCAAAGAAGCTGCCATTTCCTTTAGATAAGATGATCATAGATGCAAAAGAAAACCACAAACAAATTAATTTTTATGAGTACCTTCGATCATCCCTTTCGTAAGTTTTGATCGAATTTCTCGCAGAACTTATCGCAGGGGCCGGGGGGGAGAGTCCACTGTGTACCAAGTCTGAGTGGCACTCAGAGCAAGCGCGAATAATGCGGCAAGAAAAGCAAGCACCTTCCAGGGGCTGCTCAAATTATTGTGAAAGAATTCACCCATCCATCTCATACAAGCGTTGTCGTAGTACTTCTGAATCTGCCTCTTGACATGCTTATACTCGCCGATGTTAGGCACTAATAAGCCGGTGCCAATCTCATTGAAGAGCTGAGCCACTTGCTTGTCGCTGCCGAGGATGTTGAAGAGTACGCGTGCTTTTCCTTAGTTCCTTGACGTCGTTGGCTTCACCGATGAGTGAATCGAGGAAGGATATGTACGAGGTGATGCCGAAGTCATTTTCGAAGTCCAGACACATTTCGTAGGCTATTAAGTTCAAGAACTTAGGCCCCGTCGAGTCATCCACTATTAGTGGAGGAAGCGAGAGGATTCCCGGGAAGAATTTGAATTTTCTACTAAAAGATATGCCTCTCAAGGAATTATCTTCACTTCGCTTCACATGGATTCCTGCTGCTATAAGCTCCTGCATGTTGAAATAATACGTTTGCCCATCTGGGTTGTTATTTTGCTGCGTCCGTGAGTGCTGCTTTCCTTCCTTTGATTTTCTTGCCGGGCCCAAGAGACTTGTCCTCAGAAGGTCGAGAAGATGGGTTGGCTTTTTACCTTCTCCTGATTCTCCAGCTTTTTCTTGGCTCGATTGCTGATTCGTTAGTACCATATTCTGGTTTCTTTTAATGAATTCATCAATCGATTCCTCTAACATTCTTTTCATCTGGCTCAGGCTCATTAACTCCTTGAGGAGAAGATAGGGAACTTGGTTCTCCAGCAAGAACAAATCCTGTTGACAGAAGGCTACACTGTCTGGTTTTATATCGTACTCTTTGAACTTGTCTTCAACAGCAAGGTATATGTATTGCAAGATTGCGCAGCCGTCGACGACCAATATCCAGGCGAGGTCAACATCATTATATTTCTTCGTCACCTCCTCCTCGAAGCACTCCCTGAGCTCCTTAATAATCTTCTCAATCTCATTGCATATTTCTTTAATAGTCTTGCCGCTACTTTTGACAAATTCTTTTGCCAGTCTAAGCTTGAACGTCTCTGCAAGCTGATACTTTTCCTGTCCATGATGGATAGGACCCAATGATACCACTCTTGGCTCATAGTACTCGACGAAATGTTTGTGATCTCGGAGCATGAATTTAACCTTCTGTATTTTTGGTGTTTTGGATATTGTTCGGACTTCACTGATCTCCTCCTCAAACATTTTAAACCTTGCCTCTCTGACACAGGATTGGACTAAACCGCTCTGCGTCTGTGCGTCCTCAATGGAAATGACAAGTTGGTCGCGGCCTTGGCTTGTTTCACCAACGTCGTCTATTCTGATCACACCTCTCTTCAAAGGTGGCAACTCCACCTTGGAAATAACAGGCTTCGATTCGGCCATTGAAAGTAGCAACGCAGTAGTACTTCAACCTGGTAATTAATATTAATTGCTGTTCTATAGTTCATAATTTGGCAGTATATAGTACTTTTGGAAACCTAGCTTAGTTCGAGAAATTTGGGAATGTTAGCTTATAAATAAAGCTCGGAATATTTTTCATGACTTGAGAAACATAGCAAGTTAGGAATTAATATACAGCACTTGTATATGGAAAACTTGAGTTTGATAATTAAATATAGAAATGTTGCTTTTACTCGAAATTAAAGCTTGGAATCATATACACACACATCACTGAAGCAACTGTAATTCATTGCTTGACAAACTTAGCAAGCTCGGAATATTTTTTTTTTGATGGAAATAGTCTCATTTCATTAATGAACCGAAGTTACAACTGTTGACTGATCAGTACATGGAAATTCCAAACACTTTAAGCCAAACTACGCAGCAGCTCAGGGGCTTCCCCACACACAAATTGCTTTGTGGCGGACATTGTCTTAACTTCTATAACTTTCTCAGAACAGAGAAAGCGTTCTGTAAACCAGAACTTGCAGGCCCTCAATCATCCCAAGCGGGGTGAGTATAGGACACAGCTATGGACATTAAATCCAATAGCCTATTTCTACTAAACTAAAAACTGAAATAAACTGAAAAAATTACAACTAAACACATGCACAACAAAACGACCACAAGCACTGGTGAGACTCCGGACGACACGCCCACCGCAAGCCTCGGCATCTCGAGCCCAGACTGAACGAGTACCCAGCTAAAACACGGACCACAACAAACCGGCCGTGCTATCACCAGACGTAACTTCGCTCACCATTCTCGAACAGCACTTGCCCCGGATTACGTTCAATCCAAAAGTTCCGCACCACACTCGGATCAACAAAGCACCAACAAATTAAACAAACTAAACAAAACCAAAAGCTGGAAAGAAAATAAAACAAACGATAAAGCCAAAAACAAAATACGGATGAACAGTAACCGAGAGTTAAGCAGTGTTTTGAGCAGGTACTGTGCACGCTGGGAGGAAAACCGTCGATCAAAACTTGAAGCCCCGGATTCAGAGGTTCCACCGAAGCCGAGCGTGACGTCGGTAAAGGCCTCATCGGTGGTGCGTGAAGGCCACGCGCCGATTAGATCCGAAGCTTCGTCCCGCGCGTGCGGGCTACACGCCACCCCGACGGGCACCGGATTTGGTAGACTTGAAGATCGGCGGCTGGGCTTCATGCCGGTGGGGCGCGTGTAGATGGTAGACGGCCGGAACAACTCGAACGGAGATCCTCCCTTATTTGGCTTGAAAAAACAAAAACCAAATCACAAAAATAAACCCCTAAATAAACTAGACAGAGGGGAGGGGGAGGAGCCGAAGCTCCCTCCCCCTCACGTTAGATCTGGTTTTCGAAAGCTACTGAGGAAACGGGGATGGGTTTTACGGGGATGGGTTTTCGAAAGCAAGCTCGGAATATAATCTACCATACTAGTATCGCATGGCTGCATACCAACATTGCCGATATTAGATTATAGATTTCATCCATTAAATGAATTTATATACATCAAGATATCTCAAGTTCTTGTTCAAACTTGAGCGCATTAAGTGAGAGACAGATATACATACAAAACCAGACCCTCTCTCTTTAAAAACCAGACCCTCTCTCTCTAAACACCTTCTCGTACGAATCCAGTTGGGGGGAAGGGGGAGCCTCGGCTCCTTCTTCCTCGCCTTTTCCTCCCTCTCCTCGTCGGCCTTTTGTTTCCGATGTTTATTTTCCTCTTCGTTGTAGTTTTTCTGGTTTTTTTTTTTTCTCTTAGCTTTTTTCAGGTTTCATTCGGGAGGATCACTGTTCGGGTCTTTCCAGCCGCCGCCTCTTTACACGCGCATCACCGGGTGGACGCCCAGGCGCCGATCGTCAAGACCTCCAAATCCGGCATCCATCGGAGTGGCGCGTAGCCCGCACGCGCGGGACAAAACTTCCAAACCCCGTCGGCGCGTGGCCACCACGTGCCACCGAGGAGCCCTCTGCCAACACCACGCTCGATTTCTCTAGGCTCCCTGATTCCGGGGCTTCCAAGAATGACCGTCGGCTTTCCTCCCAGAGAAACAGTGCCCTGCACGAGCCAATGCCAAATCTCTGTGCACTGTTCATCCATGCTTTTTGTTGTTTAAGTTTCTGTTATGTAATTCTGTTTTTGTAGTTATTTTATTTTTTCTGGTTTTTGTTAATTTTGTTGACCCGAGTGTGGTGTTGGGCTTTGGATTGGACGTACTTCGTAGTAAGAGCTGTTCGAGAGTGTTGGGTGATGCTACGCTGGTGGTCGTATGGCGGGGCTTTGTGGTCCATGCGGGAGCTGGGTGCCCATCCAGTCCGAATTCGAAATGCCGATGCTTGCGGTGGGCGTGACGTCCAGGATCGCACCAGTGCTTGGGGTCTTTTCGTTGTTGTTGTTTTGTATTTAGGTATAGTTTTGTTTTTAGTTAGTAATAAAATAGAAATAGGCTATTGGATTTGATGTCCATAGCAGTGGCCCATATTCATTCCTCCTGGGAGGTTTGAGGGGCAGTTTAGTTCTGTTTTTACAGAACGCTTTCTCTGTTTTGGAGAAAGTTTTTAGAAGTTAAGACACTGCCCGTCACAAAGCAGTTTGTGAGTGGGGAAGCCCCAGAACTGATGCGTAGTTGACTTATAGTCTGATTTTTCCATGTATTGATAAGTCACATTTGTAATTTCGGTTCATTAATGAAATGAGTCTGTTTCTATCAAAAAAAGAAAAGAAAAGATATACACAAAATGAGTCATATAATACTCATTATTGTCCATTTAAATTTAATATAAATATATATTTGATATGTATTTGTAAACAGGGAGGAATTAAATTTTAAAAATATAGGTGAAACTTTGTCTGTTTATAGTACTTTTGGGTTTGGGGCGTTATAGGAGCTTTTAAAAAAGAGTACCGTTAGATAAGGTCCTAAGGTGGGCAAATCCTAGGCACTCTATTTGAAAAATTAACTAAATAGATATGTGACTCACATAAAAAATATTTTTTTAAATAATAGACTTCAGTACTTTTTTCTAAAATAAATGTGCGATGTTTGCACACCCCGAGACTATATATATCTAGCATTAATCTTAAAGAAATTATAAAAGCCTGCCTCTATTTATTTAGTTTTTCTTTGTTTTCCTTCACAAAGTGACATTTATCTCCCAAAAGATTGTGAATTTCACATGAAAATAATGGTGAGATTTCATCATGCATCCTCTAAGTTCATTACATTTTCAAAGAATTAGAGATTTTCAAGCATCTTATTTTTGGAACGTGGATGTCGAAAACAATATTAATTAGATTCTTTAAATATAAGTCCTCGTTGTTGGGTAATCTACTATGTCGATTTTGCTAAATCTCAACCGTACGTTATTCTCATGCAAATTCGCTAATAGGCCGAATTTTGTCCAATATATAAGCATTTACTATAATTGCTTGAAAACTCATATATTTATCATTTTGACATTGATATTTACCAAATAAAATTGAATGTGAATTTTGAAAGAAACAAAATGTTGGCCGGCCATGTGGCAAAAGAAATTATCATTAATTACAATTGATAGTACTAATGGTTGGAATTTCTCGGAATATACATGATGACGATACGTTGCTTTAAAAACTCTACAGCACTTTGATCCTTAAAACCCAAATTCTGTCGGTACGTAGGCATTCTTCATTGGCTTACACGCTGCAAGAAATTTGACTTTTAGGACAATTTGTTAGGGACGAATAAGAAATTTGACTTTTAGGACAATTTGTTAGGGACGAATTAAATTTTGTCTTAAAAGTCATTTTTACATTTCGTTTCTGAATGCCTGAGTTACTAAATTCGTTCGAACAATAAATATCTATTTGAGCAAAATATTTTGTGACAAATAAAATCGTCTAAAAAAAAAAAAACCTTTTGAACGGAATAAAATATATTCGAACAATCAATTAATGTCTGTTCAAACGGAACAAAATATATTCAAACAACTAAATATTCTTAGTAAGACTTCCTTTGTCCTGAGAATTGAAAAAGAAATAAACATGTTATGTTCATAAGAAAATATAATATAGGAGATCATGAGAAAGATGATCAATACCGAGCTAGCACCGACTCGGTACAAGATATACATATAATCTGAATCATATTTTATTTCATCACAAACACGTTAAACAGCCAAAACAAACAAATCAATATACTAACATGGCAATCAATACACTAATTAACATGGTCTTAGGAGGAATGACCTTATGCGAAATCATGACAAATACAGAACTCTTACATACGGTTCATTATTAATCGGAAACAACCGCCCTATCGAGGCAAAGCTGCCATTTCCTTTAGATAAGAGGAGAACCTTTAGATAAGATGATCATAGATGCATGCAAAAGAAAACCACGAACAAATTAATTATTATGAGAACCTTCGATCATCCCTTTCGTAAGTTTTGATCGAATTTCTCGCAGAACTTATCGCAAGGGTTGGGGGGAGAGTCCACTGCGTACCAAGTCTGAGTGGCAGTCAGAGCAAGCACCAATAATGCGCCAATAAAAGCAAGCACCGTCCAGGGGCTGCTGAAATGATTGTGAAAGAATTCACCCATCCATTTCATACAACGGTTGTCGTAGTACTCCTGAATCTGCCACTTGACATCCTCATACTCACCGATGTTAGGCACTATGTCGGTGCCAATCTCATTGAAGAGCAGAGCCACTTCTTCGTCGCTGCCGAGGAGGTTGAAGAGTACGCGTGCTTTCCTTAGTTCCTTGACGCCGCTGGCTTCATCGATGAGTGAATCGAGGAAGGATATGTACGAGGTGATGCCGAAGTCATTTTCGAAGTCCAGACACATTTCGTAGGCTATTAAGTTCAAGAACTTAGGCCCCGTCGAGTCATCCACTATTAGTGGAGGAAGCCAGAGTAATCCCGGGAAGAAGTTGAATTTTCTACTAAAACATATGCCTCGCAAGGAATGATCTTCACTTCGCTTCACATGGATTCCTGCTGCTATAAGCTCCTGCATGTTGCGATAATATTGCCAATCTGGGTTGTTATTTTGGTGCGGCCGTGAGAGCTGCTTTCCTTTCTTTGGTTTTCTGGCCGGGCCCAAGAGACTTGTCCTCAGAAGGTCGAGAAGATGGGTTGGCTTTTTACCTTCTCCTGATTCTCCAGCTTTATCTTGGCTCGATTGCTGATTCGTTAGTACCATATTCTGGTTTCTTTTAATGAATTTATCAATCGATTCCTCTAACATTTTTTTCATCTGGCTCAGGCTCATTAACTCCTCGAGGAGACGATAGGGAACTTGGTTCTCCAGCAAGAACAAATCCTGTTGACAGAAGGCTACCCTGTCTTGTTTTATATCGTACTCTTTGAACTTGTCTTCAACAGCAATGTATATGTATTGCAAGATTGCGCAGCCGTCGACGACCAATATCCAGGCGAGGTCAACATCATTATATTTCTTCGTCACCTCCTCCTCGAAGCACTCCCTGAGCTCCTTAATAATCTTCTCAATCTTATTGCATAATTCTTTAATAGTCTTGCCGCTACTTTTGACAAATTCTTTTGCCAGTTTAAGCTTGAACATCTCTGCAAGCTGATACTTTTCCTTTCCACGATGGATAGGACCCAATGATACCACTTGTGAAGGGAGTAATTTCCTGGGTTGGATCCTAGTCCAGGCCCAAACACAAACATGGAAAATGGGTCGGGCCTTGGGTATACTGAAGGGGAATAAGTAGATAGAAATATACAACAAGAAAGACAATCTGGAAACCACTAACCAATAAACAAATGAGCTCACCGACTGGAAATATCGCTACCCAGAAGTGACAGGCAGGGAAATTTAAAAAAGAAGGAATATTGCATTCAAGGCAACCCAAGAATATCTAGGGCGGTTCACACTGAGCATTAATGAAGTTTGGAGAGGAAGACACGCCGTATTAATGAGATAGGGAAAATTCATAAGATAAAAGCATGTCGCATTCAATGTAGCATGAGATCAGAACGCACATGCCAAGCCTAGATGCCTTATAGCTCAGCGAGTAGCAGCATGAACAATCTCCCATAGAGTAACACTCCACTACCGTGAAGACCCACTCGGTAAGTATAAATAAACGCCACCCGTGACCAACAAAAAGTGATTATCAATTAACTTCTGTGAACTTCTAAGAACTACTACAACCATTTTCGACACTCATCTCCATTATTATTCTCACTTCGTCTCTTACATAGAGACTAACTTAAGCTTCAGAAGATCAACGGATCTCGAAGTCCCCCTTTTTTCCTGTGCATGTCATTACCTAAGCACTGCTAGCGTTGAGTCACCCAAGCTTGTGAAATATGATAACAACAGTGGCATCGTTTGTGAGATTTCTGTTGTCCCATAAATAGCGTGTTCTTCGTATGCCGGCGACAACCCGCTCCCAGAGCTCGCAACAGGAAGAAGCAAGATCCGAAACAATGGAAGGAAGATTCAATGAGTAGGCTACAATCATATAGAAACTTATGAATGACGTGGAGACTCTTCGTCACGAAAATGCTGTCTTATGAGGGGGGAATAGGGAACTAGAGGGAGATCAACAGAGCCATCACTCCGAAATCCACCACCCTCCCGACGCTGCAGTAGAAGAGGAAGAACGACGTAGGGTGGACCTTCGAATCCAAACCCTCCAAAACAAGTGCGACTGTGCAAGGAGATGGCTAAGCAGATATGTTCGCCATCAATGATGGATCAACTCCTTGCCAATGTTGAGTTACCACACAGTGCCGAAGTTATGGCAGTACCTCTACCTCCTAGGTTCAAAGTACCACAGATGGAAGCATACGATGGGTCAAAAGACCCTTTAGAACATCTGGAAATTTTTAAAACCCATATGACCCTGCACGGTTTCCCGAGTGAGATCACCTACAGGGCATTTCCCCTTACGTTGAAGGGAGCAGCACGAGCTTGGTTCGGGTCTTTACGACCTAAAACTATTGTCAGCTTCGACGAGGTGGCCTGTCTCTTCTTAACTCAGTTCATGGCCAGCCGAAAGAAGAGGAGACTTGTTGCCTATCTCCTAATAGTAAAGCAAAGGGACGATGAGAGTCTTAAATCATACCTCTCTCGCTTTAACAAAGAATGCATGACAACAGATGACCAAAACGAGAAGATCACCTTGGCAGCGTTATTGGGAGGAGTTTGGCCTCGCAACCCTTTTATGATGGAAATTGCTCGAAAAACACTAACTTCACTAAGGGAATTTATGGACCGTGAATACGGTTTCATAAATGCCGAATACACACTCTAAGAGTTAATGGCTCTCAGATGGACTGAAATGGAGAGAGCAGACAAAAGGGCGATGGACCAAAGCAAAAGGTCAATTCAAGAAAAGGATAAGAAAAGATTAGGCACCCAGTAAGGACCAACCACATAGAAGTCACGTTGTCCAGACACTAGCAGGCGAATACTGTGCACTTAAGTGCATAGTGACATACAAGCACTGCACCACAAGTGCACAGCACTTGGGAATGATGAATGAAGCTTTCTCCAGGAAGAACGCAACGAAGAAAATAGGAGAGAAAATCCTTCCTTGCCCATGCTAGTGAAAATCCTCCAGATAAGTATTCTTAACTTTTTGAATTTTTACATTCACAAAAAGAAGAAAGCAGCGAAGAAAATAGGTGAGAAAATCCTTCATCGCCCAGACGAGTAAATCTTTCCTCGCCCAGGTGAGTAAAGATCCTCCAAATTCACAAAAAGAAGAACGCAGCGAAGAAAATGGGCGAGAAAATCCTTCCTCGCCTAGACAAGTAAATCTTTCCTCGCCCAAGCAAGTGAATATTCTTCAGATTAGTATTTTTAGTTTTTGAATTTTTACATTCACAAAAAAAAAAAAAAAGAACGCAGCGGAGAAAATGGGTGAGAAAAGCTTTCCTCACCGAGGTGAGTAAAGCTTTCCTCGCTCAGGCGAGTGAAGATCCTCTAGATAAATATTCTTAACTTTTTGAATTTTTACATTCACAAAAAGAAGAACGCAATGAAGAAAATGGGCGAGTAAACCTTCCTCACCCATGGTAAATAAAGCTTCCTCCAGCAAAAAGAACGCAGCGGAGAAAATGGACAAGAAAATCTTTCCACGCCTAGATGAGTAAATCTTTCCTTGCTCAAGCGAGTGAAGATCTTCTAGGTAAGTATTCTTAGCTTTTTGAATTTTTACTTTCACAAAAAGAAAAACGCAGCGAAGAAAATGGGCGAGTAAACTTCCTTGTCCATGGTAAATAAAGCTTCCTCTAGAAAGAATAACACAGCGAAGAAAATGGGTGAGAAAATCTTTCCTTGCCCAGACGAGTACTAGTTTGGCTAATGAGAGTACCTTAAGTATTCTCAAACACTCTCACAACTATTCTTTATTTTATTATTACTTTTCACCTACTTTTTCTACTATTTATTACTTTTCACCTACTTTTTACTACTATTCAATATTCTATTATTACTTTTTCATTACTTTTTCACTATTATTCACATTCTCAAACACTTTCACTATCCAAACCTAGCCGCCGAGTGAAGATCCTCTAGATAAGTATTCTTAGCTTTTTTGAATTTTTACATTCATAAAAAGAAGAATGTAGCAAAGAAAATAGGTGAGTAAACCTTCCTCGACTAGGTGAATAAAGCTTCCTCCAGTGAACTATGAAAAGATTAGACACTCGGTAAGGACCGATCGCTTAGAATTCACTGTGCACGGACATCAACAAGGCAATCACTATGCACGGATGCTAGCAGGTGAGCACTGTGCATGGACACTAGCAGGCAACTACTGTGCACTTAAAGTGCATAGTGACACACAATCACTTCATGCCAAGTGCACAATACTTGGGTGGGCACTGTGCACTTAAGTGCCCAATGCACCTCATTTTGCTCGGGATCCCACTTAAGTGCTCAATGCACTTCTTCTGGAAACAACTGCTCGGGACCCCACCTACTTGGGAAACTACAGCTCGGGAACAACTGAACGGGATGCACCTACTCGGAAAATCAATGCTCGGGGCCCTATCTCCTTGGGAATCCACCAACTTAGGACAACTCCTCACTCCTGCTCAGGAGTTATCTACTCGGGAAGCACCTACAAGGGAAAGTTTCCAATGCTCAGGATAGACTTCCCTCAGCTCGGTAAGCGACTGCACAAGAACTCTCCTCAGCTCGGGGACAACCACTACTCGGGACCCCATCCACTCGAGAAACTACGGATTGGGACCTCATCTCCTCGGGACACCATTGCTCAAAACCCTACCCACTCGGGATAGTATCTCATGATTTGCTCAGCACCTTCTCTACCTAGGGCTCTTTTAGTCCCTCTCGAGAGTCATCAACATGGGAAGGCCACTACCGCTCGGGAGTCATCTACATGTAAAGCACTCTCACCTCATGTACATGGGAAGCACCTTCACCTCATCTGCATGGGAAGGCCACTCCCACTTGAGAGTCATCTACATGGGACAACACTTGCACGATAGCCTGTTAGCTCGGGAAGTCACCTCTACTCAGGATGCACCTCTACAGCTCGGGAAAGGATTGACCACAACAACTAAAAATTTTTCGGTATTGCCCTTAAAAAACTTTACGTGAATTCTATTTCTACTAACGAAGTTATTTCCTATGACATGAAACGACAAACGCTTGCCATATGGGCCATCTGGGCCCCGCTCGGGCACCCAATACAACTCCATTGAAATGAATCGCTAGGCGGGAAGGCTAAATATTGGCCAAGTGGGAAAGGTCAAGGACCACCTAGTCACCAAGTGGGAAAGGTCAAGGACCACCCGGTCTCCAGGCAGGAAAGATTAAGTACCGCCCAGTCGCCAAGTGGGAAAGGTCAAGGACCGCCCAGTCGCCAGGCGGGAAAGGTCAAGGACCGCCCAACCATACAGAAATTTGCCTAGTGGGAAAGGTTAAGGACCACCTAGTTGCCAGGTGGGAAAGGTTAAGGACCACCCATTCTCTAGGTGGGAAAGGTCAAGCACCGCCCAGTCACCAAGCGGGAAAGGTAAAGGATTGCCCCGATCACATAAATATTCACCAGGTGGGGAAGGTTAATGGCCATCTAGTCGCCAGGTGGAAAGGTTAAGGACCGCCCAGTCACCAGGCGGGAAAGGTCAAGTACCACCCAATCACATAAATATTCACCGAGTGGGAAAGGTCAAGGACCACCCGATCACATAAATATTTGTCAGGTGGGAAAGGTCAAGGACCGCCTAGTCGCCAGGTGGGAAAGGCCAATGATCACCCAATCGCCAGGTGTGAAAGGCCAAGGACCGCCCAGTCACCAGGTGGGAAAGGTCAATGACCGCCTATTTGCTAGGCGAGAAAGGTCAATGACCACCCGACCTTCTAGATACAAGCCCTATCTCTTGATTGATCACGGGGTATTGGCTAAGGACCAGAGCCTTGAGCTTTGCCCATATATTAGCCACTAGGAACAAAAGTCCTTCGACTTGTCGAACCTCGTGCAAGGTTGCTGCTTGTTATGCATTGGCTAAGGATTAGAGCCTTCAGGCTATACCCTGAATAACAGCCAGTTAGAACATAAGCCAATCCTTAGGTTGGACTTGCTGGCCTTCGCGGGGTATAAGCTCAGTCTCTTGATTGGCCACGGGGTATGGGCTAAGGACCAGAGCCTTGAGCTCTGCCCATATACTAGTCACTTAGAACACAAGTCCCTCGACTTGCCGAGCCTCGTGCAAGGTTGCTGTCTGTGATGCATTGAGAAATGCACCATGTGCATTTTTGTAAAATAGAAGGAGAAATGGTAAAACAAAAGAGAAATGCAACTCGGTAAAGCACCATGTGCATGGACTCCTCACAGCTCGAACTGGACAAAACTCAATTCGGACTAGTCACCAATCGTGCTCGGGCAAGATTTGGACTACCCCTAGTAGACTCTCCCTAAAGGGAATTCCCAACGGTTCAAGCTTCAAGCTCGCCTCATACGCGGTTGAGTACCTCTCTTGTCAGGTTCGAGTCTCGCGCTCGCCTCATCTCCTGCCATGAATAGGAAAAAAAAGCTGAGGAAATAGGAACGAAATGAAAAGCTAGAAAAACTGAGGAAATAAGAATAAAAAGAAAATTTGAGGAAATAGGAACGAAAATAAAAGCTGAGGAAATAGGAACGAAATGAAAAGCTAAGGAAATAGGAACACAAGAAATTTTCTTTATAATTTCCAGCCCCAAAATGGTGCTAACAATTTGCATGGTACAATGAAGTGAGTAATTCCCTAGGTTGGATCCAGGTCCAGGCCCAGGCCTAGGCCCAAACACAGACATGGGAAACGGGCCGGGCCTTGGGTATACTGAAAGGGAATAAGTAGATAGGAACATATGACAAAGAAGACAATCTGGAAACCACTAACTAGTAAACAAACGAGCTCGCCGATTGGAAATATCGCTACCCAGAAGTGACAGACAGAGAAACTTAAGAAAGAAGGAATATCACATTCAATGCAACCCAAGAATATCCCGGGTAATTCACACTGAGCATTAATGAAACTTGGAGAGGAAGACACACCACATTAATGAGATAGGAGAAATTCAGAAGATAAAAGCATGCCGCATTCAATGTAGCATGAGATCAGAACGCACACGCCAAGCCTAGATGCCTTATAGCTCGGCGAGTAGTAGCATGAACAATCTCCTACAAAGTAACACTCCACTACCGTGAAGACCCGGTCGGTAAGTATAAAAAAACGCCACCCGCTACCAACAAAATGGTGATTATCGATTAACTTATGTGAACTTTTAAGAATTACTACAACCATTTTCTGCACTCATCTCCATTATTATTCTCACTTCATCTCTTTCATAGAGACTGACTTAAGTTTCGGAGGATCAACGGACCCCGAGGTCCCCCTTCTTCCCTGTGCAGGTCATTACCCGAGCACTACTAGCGCTGAGTCGCCTAGGCCTGTGAAATACAACATCAACACCACTCTTGGCTTATAGTACTTGACTAAATATTTGTGATCTCGGAGCAAGAATATAACCTTCTGTATTTTTGGTGTTTTGGATATTGTTCGGACTTCCCCAATCTCCTTCTCCTCAAACATTTTAAAACTTTCCTCTCTGACACTAGGTTGGACAAAATAGCTCTGCATTTGTGCCTCCTCAACGGACAAACCTCTCTTCAAAGGAGGCAACTCCACCTCGGAAACAACAGGCTTCAATTCAGCCATTGCCAGTAGCAACGCAGTACTTGATCAATTTGGTAATTAATATTAGTAGTTGTTCTATAGTTCTTAGTTTGGCAGTAGTACTTTTGGAAACCATAGTTCGAGAAATTTGGGAATGCTAGCTAGCTTGATAAAGCTCAGAATATTTTACATGAGTACTTGAGAAACATAGCAAGTTTGGAATATACAACACTTTTGGAAAACTTGAGTTTGATAATTAAATATAGAAATGTTGCTTTTACTTAAAATTAAAGCTTGGAATCATATACACTCACATCACTGAAGCAACTATATTTCATGGCTAGACAGACTAATTAGCAAGCTCGGGAAATAATCTACTATACTAGTACTATCGCATAGCTGCATACCAACATTGCCGATATTAGATTATAGATTTCATCCATTAAATGAATTTATGTACATCAAGATATCTCAAGTTCTTGTTCAAACTTGAGTGCATTAAGAGGGAGATTGATATAAACACAAAATGAGTCATACAATACTTATTATTGTTTATTTAGATTTAATACAAATATATATGTATTTGATTTGTATTTGTAAATAGGGAGAAATTAAATTTTAAAAATATGGGCGGAATTCTATCTATTTATAGTTTTGATTTTGGGGGCGTTACAGGAGCTTGTAAAATAAGAGTACTGGCGGATAAGATCCTAATGTGGGCAAATCTTGGGCACTCTATTTGAAAAAAGTAATTAAATAGATCTGGGACCCACATAAAAAATATTTTTTAAATAATAAACCTCATTTTTTTAAAAATAAATGTGCTATGTTTGCACATCCTGAAACTATATCTAGCATTAATCTTAAAAAAATTATACCACTTGCCTTTATTTATTTAGTTTTTCTTTATTTTCCTTCACAAGGTGACATTTATCTCTCAAAAGATTGTGAATTTCACATGAAAATAACGATGAGATTTCATCATGCATCCTCTTCTAAGTTCATTACATTTTCAAAGAATTAGAGATTTTCTTTGTTTTTTTGATAACACAACTTCACTGGAGATTAAAATTACAGACAATCATCAAGCCAAATAGCTTGAGAAAGGAATTCTGGAATACAATCCCACCACATTTCTATACTATTAACCTTCCATGCATAACGAGCAAGTTGGTGTGCTGCCCTATTCCCTTCCCTATTGACATGATTGAAATGACAAGAACTAAAGTAGCCTTTAAGCTGCTGGACTTCTCTAAACAGACCACCAAGAGATGAATCATCCATATCATTTTGCTAAAGGGATCTAACTAATAGTAAACAATCACTTTCCACCAAACCGTTTGATATACCCATTGTTAAGCATAGTTGTAGGCCACATAACAGAGCTAGCAATTCAATGGCTTTTGGATTCTCTACTTCAGGTTCAACTTTGCTTGCAGTCATAACCACCTTGCCTGTGTGATCTCGAAGAATAGCTCCCACCCCTACCTGTTGGAGATTAGCAAGCATGGCTCCATCTGTACTCAACTTAAGCACTTCTACTGGAGGTGGAGACCAACTGAGGTGGTGTTGAACTTGAACATTAGTTTTCAGCCTTATCTCTTTATAGCTATGCAGTAGGCCCATCACATTATTTGCCACCTGATTAGGACTTAACTTGGTCTTGGTGAACTCCCATTTATTCCTCCTATGCTAGAAACCCCATGCCAAACAAAAAAATACACCCAAGCTGTCCAAATCCTTTGCCTCAACAATCTGTACGGCCAAGTCTAGAATTTTAGCCCCATCTCCAACCCTCACAGAAGGAAGAAGCTTTTTCCACACTCCTTGAATCTGGTTGCAGTTAAATATTGCATGAAAAAGATCTTCCATAGGATGTAAACAAAAACTACAAGATGCTTCCACTATCACCTGTTTTTTGAGTAAGTTATCCTTGGTTGGTAAGTTGTCTTTACACACACGCCAGGCAAAAACCTTTATTTTATTTGGACTTTAATCTTCCATAATGCCCTCCACACCCTATGTTGGTTTATCATTGAAGAAGACTCTGCTTGGTTGTGCCTTGCTGGGGAACAAATAAATCTGTAACAACTTCTCAATGAAAAAAGCCTACTTCTCTCATGACTCCATATCCTTTTATCTACTAGAACCCTTGGAAAAATCATTACCTTCATTATGTCTGCTACTATTCTCGGGTTGACCAGAGTACGAAGCTTCTTAATATTCCATTCCCTTGTTTCCTCATCAATAATGGAAGCCACTAAGTCCTCCTTGTTTTGTTCTTGTATACCACTCTCCCGATCCAAAGATTTATGTCCTGGTATCCATTGATCAGTCCACAAAAGTTCAGACTTCCCATCCCCAATTAATCCTCCATCTACATCATTCTTTCAACCATTTCTTTGCTTCTCAAATGCCTCTCCAAGTGTAAGATGGACAGTTGCCCAAGCTTGCTTACAAAAAATTCGACTTAGAGAAATATCTAACCTTGAGTAATTTATGTATAACTAAATTGTCATTTTGCAATAGTCTTCTGCCTTGCTTTGCAAGAAGAGCAAGGCTGAATTTTCTAAGATCCTTGAATCCCAATCCCCTTTTGGATTTCCCCTCACACATATTCTTCAACTAATCCAATGAATCATTCTTTCCTCATTTTTTTGCCTCCACCAAAACTTAGACATTAAGCCCTCCATCTCTGAACATAAACTAGCAGGCAACAAAAAACAACTCATGGAGTAAGATGAGATTGATAATGCTACTGCTTTCAATAACACCTCCTTACCACCTTAGGATAATAATTTTTCCTTCCATCCATGGAGTTCTTGCCAAACACTTTGTTTAATGGATTGAAAAGCCCTCGACTTTGATCTACCAACAATTGGTGGCAAGCCTAGATACTTCTCATATTGCTGGATTTAACAGTTGCCTCATAACAATCTGATTTCCTCTCTTACTTCCCTGTCCACATTGCCACTAAACACAATAGAGGTTTTTTCCTTATTAATCTTCTGGCCAGAAACATATTCATAATAATCCAACACAACCTGGACTCTCCTAGTTTCTTCCACCTCAGCTTTGCAAAAAATAACACTATCATCCGCAAATAATAGATGATTAATGATAGGAGCTCCTCGACAGATTTGTAAACCAAAGATTTCCTTTCTTAACTCTGTTCACTACAAGAAAAACAGCAGACTATTTGCAACTAATTCAGTCTCTTGGTTGCTATAAATTGGTCGCAAAAGTCTATTTTTATTGTAGTGGTTGTTTTTAATATAGCTAGTAGGTCTTCAGTGCAGAGGAGAAAAAGGTAAGGAGACAGTGGGTCCCCTTGTCTCAATCCCCTACTAGGGGTGAAAGACACTCTTGGCTCCCCATTAACCAACACAGAAAATAAAATAGTTCTCACACACTTCTCAATTAGCTGAATAAAAGATTGTTCAAATCCCATCACTTGCATCACCTTAGTGAGGAACGACCATTCAACATGGTCGTAAGCCTTACTCGTATCCAACTTAACAAACATATACCCTTGCTTTCCCTTTCTCTTGTGCTTCAAGAAATGTATCAACTCATAAGCTATAAGAACATTGTTAGCAATTAAACAGCCTGGTACAAAGGCATGCACTTTGATTCTCCCCAATAATACATGGCATTAATACAACTTTGAGTCTATTAGAGATGATCTTAGCAACCAGTTTATAGGCCACATTAATTACATAAGTTAATGGGCAAAGAATTAGAGATTTTCAAGCATCTTATTTTTGGAACATGGATGTCGAAAACAATATTAATTAGATTCTTTTAAAATAAGTCCTCATTTGGGTAATCTATTAAGTCGATTTTGCTAAATCTCAACCGTACCGCGTTATTGTCAAATTCGCTACTATAGGCCGAATTTTGTCAATAAGATTTACTATAATTGCTTGAAATTAACTCAAATATTTATCATTTTGACATTGATATTTACCAAATAAAATTGAATATGAATTTTGAAAGAAACAAATTAATGTTGGAGTGGCAAAAGAAATGATTATTAATTACAATTGATAGCAATGGTTGGAATTTCACGAAATATACATCATGATGATACGTTACCCTAAAAACTCTGCAGCACTTTGATCCTTAAAACTCAAATTCTGTTGGTACGTACTACGTAGGCATTCTTCATTGGCTTACTAGAAAAAGAACTAATATATATAGCAATATTGGTACGTACAATGGGAGGAGAGAGAGAGAGAGAGAGAGAGAGAGAGAGAGAGAGAGATCAGAGAGGTGTCTATATATATGGTTGTACGTACGATTAAATTACAATTAAATAGTAATATTAAATGACAAAAATTCTTTTGCATGAACATCTCTAAATAAATAAATAAATAAGAATAAAACAGAATAAAAGGTAGCAGGAGACATGCATACCGATTAAAACATTTATCATATTTTCAACTTTATTTACATGAGTATTATTCCCTGTAAATTAAGGCTGGCACTGTGGCACCCTGCAGCTTTCATAATATCTCACACACATTTCATCACATTTATAAGATTATTAAACACACTATTAAATCTAATCCACTCCCAATTATTTAAGACTGACTTCACATGATACCAAAGTTAGAGATTTCAAAAGTAAAAGTTATTAAGTAAAATGAAATGACAAATAGCTGAGGACCAATGAATGCATGCGCGCGAGTTCATGAATACTATATTATATATATTGTCGAGCATGCCTACTTTTGCTTCTTACTTTCATCACCTTTGATTGGGTAGAAAGCTTGTATGGCAGATAGACCAAGTCCTAATATTCCAGCAAAAAAACTCAGGATTTCGATACATTCGCGTATAAATTGAGCTATCCGGCTCTTAATCTGAAAGCGGTAGTAACGCTGAATCTCCTTTTTGACATCGCCATATGCTTTGGAGTTGGGCACCAAGTCGGTGCCTATCTCGTTGAAGAGTAGTTGAGCCACTTTTTCTTCGCTGCCGAGCTGGTTGTGGAGTATGCCCGCATTACTTAGCTCCTTCACGTCCCCAGGATTATGGATGAGTGAATCCAGGAAGGCTACGTATGAGGTGATCCCGTAGTCATTGTCAAAATCCGAACACTTCTCGTAGGCTATCAAGTTGAAAAACTTGGTCCCCGTTGAGTCATCAACTGTTATTAGAGGCAGCCTGAGGTATCCCGGGATGAACTGTTATTAGTCTTCCAACTGTTATTAGGCTATCAACTGTTATTAGTCTTCCAACTAATTCTGCCATACCTACCTTTCTGTTTCCCCCTTCGGAATTTCAACATAATTCCTCTCATACAAATAATTCTATTCATTCTATCCCTTCTGATCAAAATAATTACTCATTGAATTCTAGTGAACCAGATCTCTCTCCTTATATTGACAGCATTGATCAAAATGACTTAGCAAATTCTATCCCCACTGGTTCACATATTAGAAAATCATCAAGAATTAAACAAACACCAAAATTTTTGCAGGATTACTATTGTGGTAATGTGTCGTTGTTTCCTCATGCAATCAACTCATCTACCTCTATTGGTTGTTCCTCTAACACAGGTAATCTCTATCCTATATCTTCTTTCATTTCTGTCAATCGACTTTCATCATCACACAAAGCTTTTCTAGCTTCAATATCTGCTATCACAGAACCCAAATCATATCAACAAGCTGCAAAATCACATGAATGGCAAGTTGCTATGAGAAATGAACTCAATGCTTTAGAGTTGAACAAAACCTGGGAACTTGTTACTCTCCCTAAAAATAAAAAGGCCATAGGTTGTAAATGAGTTTTTAAAGTGAAATATAAGGCTGATGGAACTATAGAAAGACATAAAGCAAGACTGGTAGCTAAAGGCTACACTCAACAAGAAGGATTAGACTTCTTTGATACCTTTTCTTCAGTGGCAAAACTCACTTTAATTCGATTATTGTTAGCTGTTGCTGCTATTAAGGGCTGGTATATTCACCAATTAGATGTAAATAATGCATTTTTACATGGTGAATTACATGAAAAAGTTTACATGGCAACACCCCCGGGTTTGGATGCTAAACAGCCCAATACAGTTGCAAGTTATTAAAGAGTCTTTATAGTCTGAAGAAGGCTTCTCGACAATGGTTTGCAAAACTCTCTCAAGCCCTTCTTCATTATGGCTTTACTCAAGGCAATTCTGATTGCTCACTTTTCATTAAGAAAACTGCCACTTCTTTCATAGCTTTACTATTATATGTAGATGATGTTCTACTAGCTAGTGATAGTCTAATTGAGATTCAGCAACTTAAGGTGTTTTTGCATGATAAGTTCACAATCAAGGACTTGGGGCAGCTGAAGTACTTCTTGGGATTGGAAGTAGCCAGATCAAAATCTGGAATCTCTCTCTGTCAGAGAAAGTATACTTTGGATATACTTCAAGACACAGGTCTTACAAGTTCTAAACCAGTTGCATTTCCTATGGAATCTAATCTTAAACTTAGTGCAGATGATCCCAATCTTTATGAAGATGTCTCGGGTTACAGAAGATTGATTGGCAAACTACTCTATTTGACAGTTACAAGGCCTGACCTAGCCTATTCTGTTCAAGTCCTTAGCCAGTTTCTTGCTAAACCAGCTATGTCTCATTATCAAGCTGCCATGCGTGTGCTTAGATACTTAAAAGCAACACCAGGACAAGGGTTATTTTTTTCTTCATCTTCAGATTTACAGCTAAAGGCTTTTTCTGATAGTGATTGGGCAGGTTGCTTAGACACCAGGAGAAGTGTTACAGGGTATGCCATCTTTCTAGGAGACTCTTTAGTCTCATGGAAATCGAAGAAACAAGCTACAATTAGCAGATCATCTGCAGAAGCAGAATATAGGGCTCTTGCAACCACAACATGTGAGATGCAGTGGTTACTTTATGCTCTTCAAGATCTCAGTGTTAATCATTCTCAGCCAACAATGCTCTACATTGACAGCAAATCAGCCTTGTCCAATGCAACCAATCCAGTACAGCATGAGAGGACTAAACATATTCAAATTGATTGTCATCTTGTTAGGGAAAAATTGCAGCAGAATGTTATAAAGCTTTTTTTTTATTCCCTCAAGATTACAACTAGCAGATATCTTTACAAAACCTCTCAGATCACTGCCTTTCCATCATAATTTGCGCAAGATGAACCTTATAAATATACATGCTCATCTTGAGAGGGGGGGTGTTGGAGTATAGCCTCTCATATTGACAGCATGGAATTGAAATCTAAAGAAGAAAAGTTAAAGGCAGAGAAGGAGCCGA
This sequence comes from Pterocarya stenoptera, assembly GCA_003123785.1. NCBI lineage: Eukaryota > Viridiplantae > Streptophyta > Magnoliopsida > Fagales > Juglandaceae > Pterocarya > Pterocarya stenoptera. The sequence continues at coordinate 39,077 of QEOT01009697.1, read as the reverse complement.
AGAAGACTTAATTCTGTTATTCTGTTATGTAGTTATTTCCTCTATGTACTATAAATATTACAAGACCCTCATGTATTAGATATCAAGTAAACTCATTTTGTTCAGATCAAATTACATAAGTTTTTCTATTCTTCCTTTGTTTTTCTTCTGCTTATCGATTCTCAACAACTGTCTATATATTCATGACTGTCTCTCACATTTCTAGTTAATTTGTACCTAAAACTGTGTGCATGTAAGTGTGTGATCAATCATGATCGAAAATTGTTTTACATTCTTCACAACAATAGTTGAAAAACAAACAAATTTTCTTTCAAATGTGTATGGTTAAATCTTATTTTATATACTAAACTAGCATTAATTCTCCATCAACTATTGAATAATTTTATAAATAAATTAAGCAAATATATCTGAAACCGGGCTTGACTAAAAGTTGTTAATTATTAAGCAAGTACTATTTCATGACGTGCATCTCATAGATAGTTCTTGATCGTTTGAAGCAAGACTCCTCGTGTAACATGTTTTCTCCTTTCTTGAAAAAAAAAAACATTTACCAAGCTTGCAAGTGATACCAATGTACTATATATGGAGTATACTACAAGCAGGCCGGGAAGTTAGATTTTTTAAAGTTTGAATAATAAAGTTTGGAGCGAGAGACGTATAGAAACATAAAGTAAAGTGAGTCGTACGTCTTAACTTGTCGGGAGCCACTTATCTGTCCTGGTGATCCTATTTCAAGAACGTTAATGCTTTCATAGCACTATTGAACTTGTTTTGGCACGTACATTAACCGTGCGATGGCCGGAACAGAGCGTGTCATATCCATGGAGGAGTCACTCTCCAGGAAGGTTCGTTTTGACAGAGAAGAAGCTAGTGAAACAAGGAGACGGAGGCAGAGCATTGAAATCGAAGAGGAAGCAAGTTCCACTTCCAAGATGAGGAAAGAAAATCTTGAGAAACTAGAGAAAGCAGGGGCCAATATTACGCGAAATACGGCCGAGAAGACTACGCCAAAAATACAAAAGGTCCCGGCCTTGCTCCGGAGTGGACAGAAAAATTTCAAGAAGTACTTCGAGCCAAGGTTGATATCACTCGGTCCTATCCATCATGGGAAGGAGGAATACCAGGCAGTAGAGGACTTCAAGCTTGGAATGGCAAGCAAATTCGTCGAGGAGAGTGGCAAGTCGGGTGAATTTTTGCACTGAAAAATTGCGGTGAACATCAAGCAACTGAAGCAGTACTTCGATGAGAAGGTGGACGAGATGTATGATGATGAGACCCTCGACTGGATGTTGTTTGTGGACGGGTGTGCAGTGTTGCAATGCATACACTGTTCAGTTAATCAAGACTTGATCAAAAAGTTGAAGATAAAAAATGATCAGGTGGCCTTTGCGGAACAGGATTTGTTCTTGTTGGAGAACCAACTTCCTTATCAACTCCTCTTGGATTTAATGGATTCCAGAGCAAAGAAAGAAGATTTGAAGAACTTGATCGAAACTTTCATGAGTCAAATGGCGCATGATAGGGGACAAGAGGTACTTGACAAAGCTGAAGAAACCAATTAAGGGAACGCCGATCCATCTTCTCGATCACCTCCGGACAAGACTCCTAGGCGTAAGTACTGCGGAGAACAAAGGCAGGTCAAATGGATTGATCAATTCTTTCATCAGACTAATGGCGAGTCTTACCGGTCTGATCCCATTTTGGGAAAGCAAAAGCGGCGGCGAACAGGAGGAGCAGTCGGATCGCAGCGTGCAGGAACTCAAAGCAGCAGGAATATATGTGAAGCCAGCTCAAACTAGCTTGTTGACAAGGATAAGTTTCGATAGAGCCCTCAAGTACTTCATCCCGGGATACCTCAGGCTGCCTCTAATAACAGTTGATGACTCAACGGGGACCAAGTTTTTCAACTTGATAGCCTACGGGAAGTGTTCGATTTTGACAATGACTACGGGATCACTGTTGGAGTATAGCCTCTCATATTGACAGCATGGAATTGAAATCTAAAGAAGAAAAGTTAAAGGTAGAGAAGGAGCCGAAGAAGACTTAATTCTGTTAGTCTGTTATGCAGTTATTTCCTCTATGTACTATAAATATTACAAGACCCTCATGTATTAGATATCAAGTAAACTCATTTTGTTCTGTCATGTTACCAAGAATTGCAAAGAAAGTACAAGAAAATGCAAGAACTGAGAAGCAAGATTCTCAAGAAAAATTCCTGAGCAGAATTTGCAATGCAGATTGCAAAAGTAGAAGAGAAAGAAGAGAAAAGAAAAAAAATATATGCGGAAGAAAGCGTGATTTTTAATCAGATACCATGTTGAGAATCGATAAGCAAAAGAAAAACAGAGGAAGAATAGAAAAACTTATGTAATTTGATCTGAACAAAATGAGTTTACTTGATATCTAATACATGAGGGTCTTGTAATATTTATAGTACATAGAGGAAATAACTGCATAACAGAATAACAGAATTAAGTCTTCTTCGGCTCCTTCTTTGCCTTTGACTTTTCTTCTTTAGATTTCAATTCCATGCTGGTAATATGAGAGGCTATACTCCAACAACTGTCATGAAGAATGACAAGGTGAAATGAAATTGAGAGACAACAACTTGTAAGTTTGTATATTAAACTGTACATTGAAAGACCCTATTTATAGATGCATGAAACCTGAGAAATAAGGAAATTACAATAAATCAAATATACTAATTGATTTATACAATAAACTGAATATGGCAGAAAATAAGTTATATTATCATACATATGCTAGAATATTATGAATATATTTTATCATAAGTATGGTACTATTCTAATTAACATCCCCCTCAAACTCAAGAGGATGACGAAGACACTATGAGTTTGGAAATAAGATTACGTTGACGGCCAGGTGGATGAGACTTAGTGAAGATGTTAGCGGCCAGTTGATCTTCTGATGAGACATAATCTAAAAATAAGGTGCCTTACTAAAGATGATCATATCTGATGAAGTGACAATCAATCTCGATATTCTTGGTTCACCAAATTCAGTTGTGTAATCTCTGAGCAAGGTGGTTTTCTACCCTAATGCATATGAACTGCCTTGTTTGTCCGCATGATATCCCAACAAGGACTTGAATCCAAATCAAATCACACTTATTATTTAAAAATATTAGTTCTTTTATTATAAGTTTTATAATTTTTTACCATACTTGTCAATAATGACAGACATATGAAACGATTTAAAATATTTAATATCAATGAATACTAGTTAAGCTTGATTTGATTTTCGAACAAATTAAATTAAAAAAAAATTTAGTCCAACTCCACAAAGTAATAATATTATATTGAAAAATGAAGAATTTAATCTAAATATGTCAAATTCACAATCAACAATGTTAAGCAAAACAAGTTGATGTGCATGCTTTTACGAGCATTCAAAATACCATAATAGTTAGTGGGTGCTCAACTCCACCTGAAGGGCAAGAACTTTTGCTTTCCTTTGGGGGGGGGGGGGTACTTTGCATTTCCACGATACTCGCCGAAGTCATAAGCTTAATGCTCTTTAAGGTTTTTGGCCTAAGGGCGAGTACTTTCTCTTTCATGCTGCCTGTATGTGGGCGAGCATTTTTGTGCTCCATGGTACTCATCTAGTAGGTAAGCACTTTGCTTTCCCTAGTTCTTGTCAAGGGGCAAGAATTTTTTATCTCCTTAGAGCTTGCATGGTAGGTGAACATTTTGTGGTTTTTTTTTTTGCTCGCACAGGGTGAGCTTCGTGCTCTTTAATGTGGGACAAGCACTTTTGCATTTCACAGTACTTGCCTGGTAGGAGAGTACTTCATTTTTTCTCAATTAGACAAGCACTTTTTCTTTTCTTAGTGATTACATGGTGGGCAAGCACTTTGCTTTCCTTGATTTTTGTCTAAGAGTGAGCACTTTTTCTCTACTTGGTATTCACATGATTGGGCGAACACTTTGTTTTCCTGGTGCTCACCTAGGGGCGAGCTTTGTTGCACTCCATCATGCTCACCAATCTAGGCGAGCACTTTATCCTTCGCTGGTGTTCAGGGGTGAGCACTTTGCTTTCTCACGTTGCTCGTTGAAGTGGTGAGCTTCATGCTTCTTATCATTGCTCGCGTGGGGGCCTTGCTTGGTAATCCAGAGCAAGAGCATTGGCCTTATTTGCTGATCCCAAGCAACGAATATTTTCTTCCTTTGCTTGATTATCCCAAATAGTTTTTTGTGAAAATCGGTCTTGTATTATAATCCCGAGCAAGAGCGCATACCCGACTCCCCCTCATAAAAATTATTCGAAATTTGAAGAAAATTAAAACAAGTAGTGATGTTTTCAAAACATCACGAGAAGCAAGTGCTCAAACCCAGGGGCAAATAAAGAATGCTTGCATCCCAAGTTGAGCAAGGAGTGCTCATATGAGTGTATCCAAAGAAGAGTACTTAGACCTAGGGGCAAGCAAGGAGTGGCCAAACCCTAGGGTGAGCAAAAAGAACTTGAACGCCAGGAAGAGCGGTAAAAACTCCCACAAGAAAAGAAAAGTTCTCGCACTCGAGGCGAGCACTAGACAAGCAAAATGGCACTCTCCCTCAAAGAGAAACACTGCTCGACCCTAGGTGAGCACTGTGAAATCGCATGAAGGGTTCGGCCAGGGGCTAAGAATGTTCGCCTTATGAGGTGGCGAGAACAAAGTGTTCATCCTAGGGGCCACTAGAAATTCTCTCTTTGAGCAAGGACCATATTGATCATAGGTGCTTATTGCCCTCATGGGCGAGCACTATGTTGATCAAAAGCACCAGCTACTCTGAGGGCGAGAAATTATTTCCAAGTCATGATAGCATAAGCTATTAATTAATAAGTATTTAAGTTTTTGATCACTTTACGAACTCCTAAGCTCGAGCTTCTGAGTGATAAAGATCATTCCAAATGCATACACTTATGCATATACTTATTCCACCCCACATTCAAGCAAGTTTGGTAATACCAGGCACTTTATGCTGATCATCTCATTCCAAGCTCATGCATTATTGAATTATCTTGGCCCGATCAAAGATCTCCCGATAAGATCTCTTGGTTTTCAACCATGACATAATGTCATGGTTCATTTTTGAGAAACTTTTGCAACACACTACTCGCGAATGCTGATCATGAAAAAAATAGGCTCTTGACGAGAATACCGAGCAAGGTCAATCTCTAGCCACGATTACCAAGCAAGAAAAAAAAGCCCTTGCTCAGAAATACATAGCAAGACAAATATCTAGCTCGCGATTACTGAGAAGGAAGAGTTTGAAAGCCCTCAAAATAATTTGGTCCAAAACCAAGGGACTCTAGTCTGCAAAACTTCTAGGACTCTGGCTTCGAACTTCCACCTCTTAAGCTCATCCCTTCCAGAGGAGAAACCAATTCATGGGGACGCCATTCGCGCTTGGGAGTGATTCAGAACATGGGTTTTGATTGATGGCATTAAAGTCGATGGGTTTCATTATGCGGTCTCTTTTTTCTAACGCTAGCAACGTTGGACCTAATGATTAAACACGTTTCTAAAAGCATGTTACAATCATCGTACCTCACGTTCAAGGCTTTTTTTTTTTTTTTTAAATTATTATTATTAATTCAAGGGAATTGTGGGCTTTCGAATCCAAAATTTTTATTTGAAGAATTCCAATCGATTATACATCTACAAAAGATCAAATCAATAAATAGTAAGAAAAGAAGTGCTACAATTTTAATTTTTTTTTTTATAAATATAAACTCACAAATTGTACATGACTTCAAATATAAGATATATACAATATTAGATGATCTACTTTACAGGAATTAAAATAAGGTTATAATCTAACGTACTATATCAAGTCATATCAATTTGTGAGTTTATTTTTAGGTAGCAAATGCATAAAATCCAACCAAATTGATAAAATTAAAAAATAACATCATTTATAATATTCCTAAAAAACTAGTCATGCGGCCTTCCTAATTATTTTCTATTTTTTCAGTTTATAAAAACCTCAAATAAAAAATAAAATAAAATAATGTCCTATATATATATATAAGTACTAATTAATATCGTTGGAAGCAACATGAATATAGTATTTCGTTCCGGCCATGTTTTGAATTGACGGTGCTTAAAAACTTTAGTTCGATTCATTCGAAGAATTTAGGAATGATGCTTTTATTGGAAATTAATAATTCCGGGAATCAAATGCGCACAGTTTCTCGATGCAACAAACTATATTTCATGAATTTGCGCGCGCGCATATACATATATATATATATATATATATAGCAATATTGTAATTTAAAAATCTAGAAATACTTGGAGATACATATATAGCATTCACAATGGTTACTTTCTCCTGTATTTTAAAATACATTACCAAACTTTACATTTTTTATTTTACATATTGACTTTTACAATATATCATATATCAGCTTATTTATTTTTTCTTCATATCAATTAAATAATATTTTTTTATTCTTTTTAATCATTTCCTTTCTACGATTAAATTTGCAATATCCATATATTTTTTTATATTTGCAATATATTATTTATATATACAATGTAATATAATTCAGTCCTTTACACACAAAATAAAATATATAAACCAAATAAAAATTAAATTAAAATCAAAATATGAAAAAACTGGATAAATAATATTTCCAAGGTATTTTTTAGAAAAATAAAATAAAATAAAGGTGTTTTAAATGATGAACAATAAAAAAAAAATTGTATTGAAATGTAAAAGTAAAAGGAAATATTGAGGGAGTAAATAAAGTATAAATAATTATTAAAAAATTATTTGAAGGATGAACAGTATCAGCCGCAATATACATGTAGAGGGTTACTGTAGCGATTTGTATTTTACATGTTCCTTACATAATCGGATGGAACTCATTTTATGAACAATTCTTTCAAATAATTTACATTTTTTGTATTATAAATTAGTCATTGAGGATGCTCTAAGATTTACGCCTAACAACTCTTGGAAACTAGCTTTAGCTTGAGGAATTTAGGATGGTTATTTAGATGTTAGTTTGATGAGGCAAAAATTCGAAAAGAAAAGAAGAGAAAAGACCGATTAGAAAGACAGATCATGTGATACACGAACGCTAGCTAGAGTCTTCATTTACAAAGCAAGTTTGGTATCAAAACTNTCGTTCGAACAATAAATATCTATTTGAGCAAAATATTTTGTGACAAATAAAATCGTCTAAAAAAAAAAAAACCTTTTGAACGGAATAAAATATATTCGAACAATCAATTAATGTCTGTTCAAACGGAACAAAATATATTCAAACAACTAAATATTCTTAGTAAGACTTCCTTTGTCCTGAGAATTGAAAAAGAAATAAACATGTTATGTTCATAAGAAAATATAATATAGGAGATCATGAGAAAGATGATCAATACCGAGCTAGCACCGACTCGGTACAAGATATACATATAATCTGAATCATATTTTATTTCATCACAAACACGTTAAACAGCCAAAACAAACAAATCAATATACTAACATGGCAATCAATACACTAATTAACATGGTCTTAGGAGGAATGACCTTATGCGAAATCATGACAAATACAGAACTCTTACATACGGTTCATTATTAATCGGAAACAACCGCCCTATCGAGGCAAAGCTGCCATTTCCTTTAGATAAGAGGAGGGATCCATCCATTTNTTATGCGAAATCATGACAAATACAGAACTCTTACATACGGTTCATTATTAATCGGAAACAACCGCCCTATCGAGGCAAAGCTGCCATTTCCTTTAGATAAGAGGAGGGATCCATCCATTTCCTTTAGATAAGATGATCATAGATGCATGCAAAAGAAAACCACGAACAAATTAATTATTATGAGAACCTTCGATCATCCCTTTCGTAAGTTTTGATCGAATTTCTCGCAGAACTTATCGCAAGGGTTGGGGGGAGAGTCCACTGCGTACCAAGTCTGAGTGGCAGTCAGAGCAAGCACCAATAATGCGCCAATAAAAGCAAGCACCGTCCAGGGGCTGCTGAAATGATTGTGAAAGAATTCACCCATCCATTTCATACAACGGTTGTCGTAGTACTCCTAAATCTGCCACTTGACATCCTCATACTCACCGATGTTAGGCACTATGTCGGTGCCAATCTCATTGAAGAGCAGAGCCACTTCTTCGTCGCTGCCGAGGAGGTTGAAGAGTACGCGTGCTTTCCTTAGTTCCTTGACGTCGCTGGCTTCATCGATGAGTGAATCGAGGAAGGATATGTACGAGGTGATGCCGAAGTCATTTTCGAAGTCCAGACACATTTCGTAGGCTATTAAGTTCAAGAACTTAGGCCCCGTCGAGTCATCCACTATTAGTGGAGGAAGCCAGAGTAATCCCGGGAAGAAGTTGAATTTTCTACTAAAACATATGCCTCTCAAGGAATGATCTTCACTTCGCTTCACATGGATTCCTGCTGCTATAAGCTCCTGCATGTTGCGATACGATTGCCAATCTGGGTTGCTATTTTGCTGCGGCCGTGAGAGCTGCTTTCCTTTCTTTGGTTTTCTGGCCGGGCCCAAGAGACTTGTCCTCAGAAGGTCGAGAAGATGGGTTGGCTTTTTACCTTCTCCTGATTCTCCAGATTTTTCTTGGCTCGATTGCTGATTCGTTAGTACCATATTCTGGTTTCTTTTAATGAATTCATCAATCGATTCCTCTAACATTTTTTTCATCTGGCTCAGGCTCATTAACTCCTCGAGGAGACGATAGGGAACTTGGTTCTCCAGCAAGAACAAATCCTGTTGACAGAAGGCTACACTGTCTTGTTTTATATCGTACTCTTTGAACTTGTTTTCAACAGCAATGTATATGTATTGCAAGATTGCGCAGCCGTCGACGACCAATATCCAGGCGAGGTCAACATCATTATATTTCTTCGTCACCTCCTCCTCGAAGCACTCCCTGAGCTCCTTAATAATTTTCTCAATCTTATTGCATAATTCTTTAATAGTCTTGCCGCTACTTTTGGCAAATTCTTTTGCCAGTTTAAGCTTGAACGTCTCTGCAAGCTGATACTTTTCCTTTCCATAATGGATAGGACCCAATGATACCACTCTTGGCTCATAGTACTTGACGAAATGTTTGTGATCTCGGAGCAAGAATATAACCTTCTGTATTTTTGGTGTTTTGGATATTGTTCGGCCTTCACTGACCTCCTCATCAAACATTTTAAACCTTTCCTCTCTGACACTGGGTTGGACTAAACCGCTCTGCGTCTGTGCGTCCTCAATGGAAATGACATGTTGGTCACGGCCTTGGCTTGTTTCACCAACGTCGTCTATTCTGATCACACTTCTCTTCAAAGGTGGCAACTCCACCTTGGAAACAAAATGCTTCGATTCGGCCATTGCAAGTAGCAACGCAATAGTACTTCAATCTGGTAATTTTTTTTTTTTCTGATAAGTAAGAAAATATATTGCTCAAAGAATAGGCTTAGCCCAGTATATACAATAAGGAGTCCTAACTAAGAGGACGTACTTCAATCTGGTAATTAATATTAATTGCTGTTCTATAGTTCTTAATTTGGCAGTAGTACTTTTGGAAACCTTATAAGTTCAAGAAATTTGGGAATGTTAGCTTATAAATAAAGCTCGGAATATTTTTCATGACTTGAGAAACATAGCAAGTTTGGAATATTCAGTAGTAGTTTTGGAAAACTTGAGTTTGATAATTAAATATAGAAATGTTGCTTTTACTCGAAGTTAAAGCTTGGAATCATATACACACACATCACTGAAGCAACTGTATTTCATGGCTTGACAATATTGGTACGTAGGCATTCTTCATTGGCTTACAAGAAAAAGAACTAATATATATAGCAATATTGGTAGACTGGGGAGAGAGTGAGAGAGAGAGAGAGGTGTCTATATATATATGGTTATACGATATTTAAATTACAATTAAATAGTAATATTAAATTACAAAAATAGTTTTACAACACGATCTTTAAATAAATAAATAAGAATAAAGCAGAATAACAGGTATGAGACATGCAAACTGATTAAAACATTTATCATATTTTCAACTTTATTTGCAATATTATTCCCTGTAAAGGCTGGCACTGTGGCACCCTGCAGCTTTCATAATATCTCACACACATTTCATCACATTTATAAGATTATTAAACACACACTATATATTAAATCCAATCCACTCCCAAATATTATTTAAGATTGACTTCGTCACATGATACTAAAGTTAGACATTTCAAAAGTAAAAGTTATAAGTAAAATGAAATGACAATTAGCTAAGGACCAATGAATGCATGCGCGCGAGTTCATGAGTACTATATATATATTGTCGAGCATGCCCTACTTTTGCTTCTTACTTTCATCACCTTTGATCGGGTAGAAAGCTTGTATGGCAGATAGACCAAGTCCTAATATTCCAGCAAAAAAACTCAGGATTTCGATACGTTCGCGTATAAATTGAGTTATCCGGCTCCTAATCTGATGGCGGTAGTGACGCTGAATCTCCTTTTTGACATCGCCATATGCTTTGGAGTTGGGCACCAAGTCGGTGCCTATCTCGTTCAAGAGTTGAGCCACTTTTTCTTCTTTGCCGAGCTGGTTGTGGAGTATGCCCGCATTACTTAGCTCCTTCACGTCCCCAGGATTATGGATGAGTGAATCCAGGAAGGCTACTGTAAGAAAGTATAGCGAAAAAATACCTCAAGCTCAACTTATAAAATTGCTCAACAAGTTTCTCCAGATTAACAATTTACAAGCGTTTCCTCTTAGTGGCAAAGTGTACTACTACGTAGTATAAAACTAAAGTATCACTTAACAAACCCATAACCTAAATATCTTATCAAGAAAGAACAAAAAGAGAGAGAGCTTTTGTGTATTTTAGAATGGTACAAAAAAACCAACTGTAGGGGGACTATTTATAGTCCTCCTACACACGACTGGCCTTAAAGGCCAGCCTTCATGGCTTTAAGCCATGCGTTATAATGCAGTAACGGAGGGGGTCAGCCCCACGTGGGCGCCCCTCCTTCTAACATAATCTCTCACTCGCACATAGTGGGCATGATCTCAGGTCTGCATCTTTTTAATGTTCTAAATCTTGTTCATACAAGTAAATAGGCTGTGCGACCACCGAACACATCTGTAGAAAGATAGGAGTACATACAACAAATCTCTCACAGAGAAGACCAGCATAGTAATATCCCTAAAGTGTCTGGTCATGTCCTAAACTCATTCGATCTCATCAAGATCAAGCATTTTCGAACCCTCTTGAGTTAAAAAACTCATAACAATGCTTGACTACCTCATAATCATTTCAATGTGTTCACAAACTTAGCCGCTACCAAGATGTAGCGTCATAGTTTGACGTCAGCAAACACTATCGAATATATGATATCATAAAATCTTCCATTTGCCCTCATATCACTCAATTTTGGTCGAATCGCTTTCCTAGCAATGCCTCTTTAGACCGTATCAATCATGTCCATAGACAACATGCCAAAGTAACAATCATCACAACCTCCATCTCGTGACATAGTCAAAGGTAAAGGACACTTAAAAAATGAAACTCACACAGTGAGAAAGAGGAGAACCTTTTACTCACTTACTCATATGGTCGAATAAGCACATATAGTATGAAACACATGCTTCGGTGGATTTCTCTTTCTCAACGACCATATGTCTATATCAACACCGTACAGATCTTGGTCTAACTGCTCCTTCAGCGTCTAACCCGAGTTCCTCTATTTGCACTCTTCCAAGGCATCAAAAAGGATCTCGCATCTGGCTAACTACAGGCTACATGGATGGTGGGGTAACCCATGCATAGTCCTTTCAATGGACCTCATCTTAGCTTCCACTAAGGCGACATATCTTTGTATCAACCAACTTATCCCTTTGGACAAGTACCTAGGACACATTATCTCATATATACTCGCTACTTAAGCGTTAAAGGCGATTGCTCGTGTGAGTGAGTCGATCTAAGCCTATTGACATATCTTGTGTGTGTGTATTAGAAAAACAATACGATAAAGATAAGAACTGAATCATATTGTATTAATATTCCAAAGGAAATGTTACATCTTAATATCATTTGAATCATAAATTACATTTACAGTCTACGCAGTCCTAGATTCCTAATATGAGCCTCAAAGACATTTCTTGCTATTGGCTTTGTTAAGGGATCAGCAACCATGTGACTAGTAGAAAGTTATTTTAGAACCACTTCCTTTTGCGCTACCATGTCTCTGATGTAGTGATATCTGATATCTATGTATTTTGTTCTTTCATGATACTTTGAGTCCTTAGCATATGCGAGAGCTGCCATACTATAGCAGAATATCATCACTGGATCTGAAGTATCCGTGCTACTGTCTAATACTTGAAGAACCTCCGTAACCAAACAGCTTCTTGAACTGCTGTAAAACAAGTTATGTATTCTACATCCATGGTGAATAAGGCTATACAAGGCTGTTTCTTACTGCTCCATGTAATGGCGCCATTGTTGAGCAGAAAGACATATCCAGTGGTTGATTTGCACTCATCTAAGTCATTGTCCTAATCGGCATCACTGTAACATCTTAGCTGCAAATCTGAACCCTGATAGCACAGCATATAGTCCACGGTTCTCTTGAGATATCACATAATCCTCTTGACTGCTTTCCAGTGAGCCAGTCTGGGGTTAGATTGGAATCTATTCACTAAGCTAACTGCATAACATACGTTAGGCCGAGTACATATCATTACATACATCAAACTCCCCACAGCATTAGTATAAGGGACACGGGCCATATTTTCCTTTTCTCTTTGAGTCTTAGAACACAAATCTTTAGACAATTTCTTGCTTCTTACAACAGGGGTATCAATGGATTTACATCCACTTATTAGGAAGCGCTCGAGAACTTTCTTTATGTAAATCTGTTGGGACAAACACAAAAGTCTCTTTGAGCAATCTCTGTAGATCTTAACTCCCAGAATGTATTCTGCCTCACCCATATCCTTCATCTCAAAATTGAAGGATAACCACTCTTTTATGGCGACTATCAATACTTTATCATTCCCAGCTAGTAGTATGCCGTCAACATACAATGACAACATAATGAAACTCTTTTTGAACCTTTTGACATAGATACTATAGTCCTCTGTGATCATCGTAAATGCATTCGAGAGAATGGATCGATGGAATCTAAGATACTATTGTTTAGATGATTGTTTTAGGCCATATATAAATCGTTTAAACTTGCACACTTTGCGCTCTAGACCTTTGACCACAAAACCCGTTTGTTGATCCATATAGATCTCCTCATCTAGTTCTCCATTGAGAAATGCTGTCTTAACGTCCATCTTGTAGAATTCCAAATCTATGTTTGCTACTATAGTTAGAATCAGGTGAATTGAGACAAACCTCACCTCTGGTGAAAATATTTCCTCATAGTCTATTCTCTCCTATTAGGTATATCCTTTCGCCACTAAACGAGCTTTGTACTTATCTATTGATCCATCCGACTTGCATTTGACCTTAAGAACCCATTTGTTTTCAATAGTCTTACGCCCTGTCGGTAAATCAACTAGATCCCAGACCTGGTTAATCTTCATAGACTCAATCTCATCATTAAGAACTTTCATCCACTCATCTTTAGTAAAAGATGAGAGAGTCTCATGAATTGTCCTAGGCTCATCATCATCATGTGGAGTTACCATAAAAGTTTCCCCTTCAATCTCAAAATGACGATGGGGAATATTTTCACGTGTGCTTTTACGCGGCTGAGGTTGTTGTGATTGATTGACAAGTGATGTGCTCTCACTCGGATTCAAACCCTTTTTATAATTTGTAGGAGCTTGAAAAATTGTTTCCTCATTCTCAGCTAAATTCCTTAGAGCACTTTCCTCTTGTTCCACAATTTTATGAAGTTCTAAACTCCTATCAACCTCACCTCAACTTGGAAACTCATCTTCAATGAAATCCACAACTCGTCACTCAATTTCAGTCACACTTCCATCAGATTATTCACATATTAATACATACTCTTTACAGTGTTTTGAGTATCTTATAAAGATACACTTCTTCCCTCTAGGGCCTAATTTCCCATACTTATGAGAAAGATCATGAACAAAACCCGTTAAATCCCATAGCCGCAAGTTACTCAAATTAGATTTCTCACCGGTCCATAGTTCATATGGGGTGGAAGTTACTGATTTGGAGGGCACTCGATTAAAAATGTAGGCAGCAGTCAAAAGTACATCCCCTAAAAAAAATTGGTAGGTTTGCTTACGCCATCATTGACCTAACCATTTCAAGCAGCGTTTGATTTTTCCTTTCCCCCACGTCATTTTGTTGCGGCATACTTGGCATCGTCAACTGTCTTTTGAATCATTTTTCATCACAGAGCCTTTTAAATTTCTCAGAGAGATATTCGTCCTCGATTAGTTCTTAGAATTTTTAAACTTTTGTCTAATTGATTCTTAACCATTCTTAGATATCGCCTAAAGCATTCCAAAGTTTCAGACTTTTGGGAGATTAAGTAAACATGACCGTAACGTGAAAAATTATCTATAAATGTGATGAAGTAGACACCTCCGTGTCTTGCATTCACACTCATTGGACCACAGATGTCTGAGTGGACTAATTGTAGTGGAAAAGATGCCCTAGTGGCTTTTCTAAATGATTTTCTTTTAGCCTTTCCCATTAGACAATGTTCACATGTGGGCAAGATGACCTTAGCGAGATTGCCTATCAGGCCTTCTCTAGCTAACCGAGTCATTCTATCTTGCCCTATTTGGCCAAGCCTAGCATGCCATTTATATGAATCAAAATTATCAGATGTAGAAAGAAAAGTAATGAACTCATTCATATTTGAATAATTCAAATCCAATATCATAAAACCGTCTTGAAGAAAAGCATTACCATAAAACACATGACCCAAATGAAAGGAAACATAATTATTTTCAAATACAATCTGAAAACCAAGTTTTAATAGAGTAACTATGGAAAGTAAATTTTGTTGGATCTCATGATCGTATAGCACAATGTGGAGGAAAAGAGTAAGGCCACCCCGCAAGTCTAGCTTATAGGTACCAAGTTCCAGTACCTCCACGTTAACTCCATTCCCCACCTTGATATCAAGGCTTCCAACTGGAGTTTGGCGATACTCCACAAATCTGACTCTATCTCGCGCTATGTGTTCGGTCGCTCATGAATCAACAATCCACATAGGATAGGAGTGGGCAACCATCACATGGCTAGTTACAAAAACAATGCAAGAAAAGTCAGAGTGTACCTTCTTCGGCTCAGTGCAGTCACGAGCGAAGTGGCTATTCTTTCCACAGTTGAAGCACTCTACTTTTGACTTGCTCTTCCCACGCTTGCCCCTCTTGTTGCGCTGGAAAGTTCCTGACACCTTCTTAATTTGTCCAGCAGCTACTTTATGATTGGGCTTAGCAGCCTCTAGGTGCTCAACCTCTAATTCTAAGTGACGCGAAACATTATCAAAGTCTTTGATATTCTCATTATGCTTTAGGTTTTGGTTCATATTCTCCCAAGAATTTGGTAGTGATCTTATCACTGCCTGCACTTGCTGTTCATCTATCAGGTTGTTTCCTGCCAACTTAAGTTCACAGATCATGGTCGACATAGCCCTAAGATGCTGCTTCATCATGTGGTCAGAGCGCATCTTATAGGAGTCAAACCTCATGGTTAATCCACACAACCTAGTGGCTGAAGTTCTACCAAACTTCAACTTCAAAACGTCCCACATGCTTTGGGCAATGTCATAGATCTCGAACTCACACATTAGATTATTGTGCATGCTGTTTAACATTATTATGCGCGCGCACCGACTTTTCTTAGCCCATTCAGTATAGGCTAATTGATCTATCTTGTGTTATTCAGAGGTCCCTTCCTTGGGCACAGTAAGGAAGTGAGATAAGGCCTCCAAGACCTCTTGCTCATCTAAAATATATTGGATCTTGCGA
This sequence comes from Pterocarya stenoptera, assembly GCA_003123785.1. Classification (NCBI taxonomy): domain Eukaryota; kingdom Viridiplantae; phylum Streptophyta; class Magnoliopsida; order Fagales; family Juglandaceae; genus Pterocarya; species Pterocarya stenoptera. Next base: position 23,124 of record QEOT01009697.1, on the reverse strand, counting down.
TGCCAAATGTCGTAGTTCTTCCCATCCAATTTCTCACATTTGTTTAGATCGGCAATTATATTCTTGGATGCCATTTCATTACAATACACAAAGAAGGGATATTACACATACACCTAAGAAATTTGCCGTGTCTATCTAAGTTAGGAAAAGAATAATTTAGATATGTCACAAAATCGAAAAATCGCTAGATTTTAGAATCATCTTTGCGCCACAGTATCCAATTATTAAATTTCTAGCCTAATTCCCGTGCAAATTTAAAACAAATATGGGAGAATTAATCATCATAAATCTCAACCATACTCCCACTATCTTAAATAGTCATCTAGACCTAGTCACACGTAAAGACATAACCTATTAAAACTGCAGTAACCTTTTAGGCCAGTTTACAAGGACAACTACCGAGACTACAACAACCTGTTGGGCCAGTCCATAATGATAGCTACTTAGACTATAGCTACATGTTGGGCCAGTCTACAAAGATGGTTCTTTTAAGACCATTATAGTCCATTTTTCTTGTTCCATCAGTGCATTTACAGATCTTATTGGGGCCACCGTAGTCTTTCGGTTATACAGTGCATTTACAGTTCTTACTAGGCCATCATAGTCTTTTAGCTATACAGTGCATTTGCAGTTCTTATTGGGGTCATTGCAATTCTTTCAGCCTATCATTCACACTGACAATTCTAACTAAGACTACTTAGTGAAAATTTTCTATTTTATCACAAAAAAAAAAAATGAAGATTAATATCTAAACATTCAAGCCTAAACATTCATAGATGATAAAATAATTACATATCCACATGTTCAATTTAAACATACATGTAATCACATTTAATCTAAAAACAATTAAATAAAAGATCACATGTAATATAACATTATGGTAATTTNCTAAAAACAATTAAATAAAACATCACATGTAATATAACATTATGGTAATTTAAAAAAAAAAGAAGCATGAATATAACCATATATTCACATGTAATCACATTTAATCTAAAATATTAAATACAAAGATCACATGTAATATAACAATATATCTAAGCATATATTAAAACATGCAAAAAAAAATTTCCCTTTTTTTTTTAATAAAACAAAATTCATGTATAATAAATACATTTAAAACCCCCGCCTAAACCAAAGGAAAGTTGCAACTCAGTGGTGCGCTTTGTCCTTGTTTAACATAAAACAGAAGACATTTAGTCTTTTTCAACCTTCAGATGGCTACTATTCACGTGAACAATAGCCCTTACACACAGCTGCCGCTTAGCAACCTTAGCTACTTCCACTGGCCGCACCACCTTATTGGTGCGCGCAACACCTCTGTGGTGCACGCTGCACCTCTGTGGTGCTTGCAGAGCCACCCTGGTGTGCGCTGCTCTACTTCATTGGTGCGCACAACACCTTACGGTGGTGCGTCCAGCACCTTGCGGTGCTGCAGTCTGAAAGGTGCTCCTAGCACCTCTGTGCACTGAACTTGGATTTTAAAAAAAATTGAGGACTACAAAAATGGCACCCAGATTTCGAGCATACGCAAAAAAATATATATAAACTGAGAACAATTTATAAAGCTCTGATACCAATGTAAGAAAGTACAGCAGAAAAAATACCTCAAGCTTAACTTATAAAATTGCTTCACAAGTTTCTCTAAATTGACAATTCACAAGCGTTTTCTTTTAGAGGCAAAGTGTACTATGTAGTATAAAATTAGAGTACACTTAACAGACCCATAACCTAAATATCTTATCAAGAGAGAACAAAAAGATAGAGAGCTTTTGTATATTTCAGAATGGTACAAAAAACCAACTGTAGAGGGACTATTTATAGTCCTCCTACACACGGCTGGCCTTAAAGGCCAGCCTTCAAATGGCAGTAACGCATGGCTTTAAGCAAGCAAAAAACGCATGGCTTAATGGAGGGGGTCAGCCCCACGTGGGCTCCCCTCCTTTTAACAACTATGTATGAGGTGATCCCGTAGTCATTGTCAAAATCCGAACACATCTCGTAGGCTATCAAGTTGAAAAACTTGGTCCCCGTTGGGTCATCAACTATTATTAGAGGCAGCCTGTGGTATCCCAGGATGAAGCACTTGAGGGCTTTATCGAAACTTATCATTCTCCGCGGTACTTTCGCCTAGGAGTCTTGTTCGGAGGTGATCGAGAAGTGGATCGGCGTTCCCTTGGTTTCTTCAGCTTTGTCAACCTCTTGTCCCCTATCATGTGCCATTTGACTCCTGAAAGTTTCGATCGAGTTCTTCAAATCTTCTTTCATTGCGCTGGAATCCATTAAATCTAAGAGAAGTTTATAAGGAAGTTGGTTCTCCAACAAAAACAAATCTTGTTGCAGAAAAGCCACCTGATCATTTTTTATCTTCAACTTTTTGATCAACTCTTGATTAACTGCACAGTATATGCCTTGAGACACTGCACACCCATCCACAAATAGCATCCAGGCGAGGGTCTCATCATCATACTTCTCGGCCACCTTCTCATGGTAGTAACTCTTCCGGTTCTTGATGTTCACCACAATTTGTCGGTGTAAAAATTCACCCGACTTGCCACTCTCCTTGATGAATTTGCTTGCCATTCCAAGCTTGAAGTCCTCTGCTGTCTGGTATTCCTCCTTCCCATGATGGATAGGATCGAGTGATACCACCCTTGGCTCAAAGTACTTTCTGAATTTTTTCTGTACACGCAGCAAGGCCGGAACCTTTTTTATTTTTGGCTTAGTTGACAAAATGAAAATTGAGAAAGCTGTATATTTCTCTATTACATTTCTTTGTCAAAAGGCTATAATATATACACATATACAGATCAAATCATGATCTGATAAGCAAGAAAATAAAATAAAATCTCAACTAATTCCCTTGAATGAAGGGATTACAAATTCCTAAATATGTGTAACAAAGATTATCTCCAAAACTAACGTTAATCAAATCTCAACAAATCTTAACACTCCCCTTCAAGTTGGAGCATGTATATCCAAAATGATTAACTTGCTTCTTAAGTCCTTAAACACGTTTCCTCCAAGAGCTTTTGTAAAAACATCTGCCAACTGCAAATGAGATGGAACAAATTCTGTAACAATTTGACCTTCTTGTATCTTTTCTCTTACAACATGGCAATCGAGTTCTATGTGCTTGGTGCACTCAGATATACTGGATTTGCTGCTATGTGGAGTGCAGGTTGATTATCACATAGTAACTTTGTTGGTCCTGTGGAAATCTACATGTCATTAAGCAAAAATCTGAGCAAGTCAGTTCACAAGTTGTTGCTACCATGGACCTGTACTCACCTTTCGAGGATGACTTGGAGACTGTTTTCTACTTCTTGGCCTTCCATGAAATCAGTGAATTTTCCAAGTACACACAATAACCTGTAGTTGATCTTTGAGTCATAGAACAGTTTGCCCAATCTGCATCACAATAAGCCTTCAAGTTGAAAGAATTGCTTGATGAAAATAACAAGCCGAGACCTGGACTTCCTTTAAGGTACTTAATAATGCGAAGAGCAGCATCCCAATAAGGCTTTCTGGGTGCATGCATAAATTGGCTTAGGATATTGACTGAGTATGTGATTGTGAGGCAGATTAATTGTCCGACTAATCTCCTATAGCGTTCTGGATCATGTAGCAAATCACCTTGATCATCCGTGAGCTTTAGATTTACTTCCATTGGAAAATTCGAAGGTTGAGCACCCCAATAACCAACATCATCTATAATCTCTAAGGTATATTTTTGTTGAGAGGTTACAATGCCTTATTTGGACCTTACAACTTCCAAGCCAAGAAAAAACTTCAAAGAACCGAGATCTTTGATGTGAAATTGTTGATGCAAAAATTCTTTGAGATTTTGTATAGCAGTGGCATCATTGCCTATTATCACTATGTCATCTACATAGATGAGCACCATAGTTGTAGATGGGCCTTTAGTCTTCACAAACAAAGAATAATCTGAATGTGATTGAACAAAACCAGCCTTTTTGATAGAATGAGAGAATTTGGCAAACCAATTGCGAGGGGCTTGCTTAAGTCCATAGAGAGACTTATGCAGCCGACATACAAGCTTCTCCCCTTATCGACAAAAATCCAGTGGTGGAGTTATATATACCTCTTCCTCTAAATCACCATGGAGGAAGGCATTGGTCACATCCATTTGATGTAATGGCCATTGTTTGGCGGCAGCAACAACAAGAAGACATCGAACAGTTGTTAACTTGGCAACAGGTGCAAATGTTTCAGTGTAGTCCAAGCCTTCTTGTTGAGAAAGTCCCTTGGCAACTAACCGTGCTTTGTGGTGTTTAATCGTGCCATTAAAATTGTATTTGATACGATATACCCATATGCTGCCAATGGGATGATGACCAGTAGGCAAATGAACCAAAGACCATGTCTTTTAAGTAGTAAGGGCATCAAGTTCACGTTGCATGGCCTCTTGCCATTTCGGATCTAATATAGCCTGTGCATATGAGGTTGGTTCGAGAACACTTGAGATGGCATTGACAAAGTGTTTATGATTAGAGGATAAGGAATCATATGAAATGTAGTTACTTAAAGAGTATCCAGTACCTGACTTGGTTGAAGATTCCTAGTTGGAGGTTGCATTTGATGACATTGTACTCACATGTCCACAATGAAAATCTTGAAGAAGAATGGATGGTTTTTTGGTGCGTTCACTTCTACGAAGAGGAGGGGCTAGGGATGAGATAAGGGAAGAGAAATGTTCTGTGGAAGTGGTCTCGGGTAATGAGGAAGTAGGAGGATTTGTAAAAGAAGGTGACTCAATAGGGTATTTGGTTATCTCAAGTTCGGAAATGGTGGTAGCTGGGTGCTGTGGTATGAAAAGGAAAAATTTTCTTATGAAAAATGACATCTCGACTGAGAAAAATTGGTGGGTTTTGAAATCATATAAGCTATAAGCTTTTTGTCTAATGGGATAGCCAACAAAGATGCATTTTCTGGCGTGAATGTCAAATTTGTGAGTGGGGTGCAGATTTGTTGCATAACAAAGACATCCAAACACTCGCAAGTTAGAGTAAATAGGTGGCTTGTTATACAACATTTCATAGAGAGATTTATGTTGCAGCACAGGGGTAAGAAGTCGATTGATAAGGTAGGTGGCAATAAGCAAACTTTCCCCCCAGAATTGCAATGGAAGATTAGCATCAATTCTTAAGGCCTTACCAACGTTTAAGAGATGTCGATGCTTTCGTTCAACTACACCGTTTTGTTGAGGTGTAGATGGACAAGAGCTTTGAAATGATATGCCAAAATTGGAAAAATATTGTTGCATGATATGAATTCTGAGCCATTATCACTATGAATACATTTAACTTGGCAATTAAACTGAGTATTAACAAAAGAGATGAAGGTTTTTAGTAACCCTTGTGTTTCGGATTTGAATTGCATGAGGAATATCCATGTGAATTTGGTATAGTCATCGACAATGGTTAAAAAATAATGTGCCCTTGTATGAGTTGCAGTACGAAGGGGTCCCCAAATATCACAGTGAAGAAGATCAAAAGAATGTAAAGTTTGAATCGTACTAGAAGAAAAAGGTAGACGTGTTTGCTTAGCCAAATGGCAAGTTTCACACAAATGTTGAGAATTAAATACAAATGAAGGAATAACATGACTCAAAAATTGTGAAGGTGCCTAGGAGGGATGTCCTAACCGCTGGTGCTATGGAATTTTTGGAGTGGAATCTACATGATAAGTGATAGGTGTGGTAGTTGAAGCAGATTTTATTGATGGTACTAAGTAGTACAAGCCATTAAGGTGCTTCGCCAAATGAATCATCTTCTTCGAAGTTAGGTCCTGCAATACACAAAATGTAGGAAATAAGTGAATAGAACAATTTAAGATAGCAATGAGTTGACTAACTGACAATAAATTGACATGGAAAGAGGGAGCACAAAGTATGTTTTTAACATGCATGTGGGCTGAAAGTTGGGTGGAACCTATGCCAGTTATGGCAGAGGAAGCACCATTGGGCAAGGTTACTTGAGAAGAGAGAAGAGAGGAGATTGAAATGGATGTGGCTATGTGATTAGTGGCGCCACTGTCAATGATCCAGTGACTCAAGTTTGTCTTTTGTGCAGTAAAGGAAGAACAAAAATGGCCAGAAATACCTGTATAGTTTGCTTGGACAGATTTTTTACCATTAAAAAAGGCTTTGATTTGAGCAAGCTCCTCATAAGTGAATTGAGGAGTACGATTGATGAGGGGCTTGTGTGAGTCTGAAATAACTTCTGCATTGGCTTGGTGAGCAACGGTTTTTCTGCTTCGATTGGGTGGCTGAACATCTTTGCCATGTAGTTTGTGTCCAACAGGAAACCCATTGAGAAAGTAACATCGATCCACAGTGTGAGTAGTGCCTTCACAATAAGAGCAGTGAAGAGGTTTTTGATTTCCTTGAGGCTTGGAATGAGTAGATGACCACTGTTTTTGTTGTCTTGAAGCCAAAGGTTGTGACTCCTTGGAATTGTCATAAGTATGGATACTCATGGCATGAATAAGATCACTACTCTTTGTTTTAGTGAGACCTCGCTGCTTTTCTTCTTCACATAAAAGTGAATATGCCTTTTTGACAATTGGTAAAGGATGCATGAGCATAATCTATCCTCGTACAGCAGAGTATGTTTCATTGAGTCCCATAAGAAATTGACCAAGCCGAATTCCTTCTTCCTTTTCTTTTAGATCTTTTTGACCTCCACATGTGCATGTGATTGAAGGGCTGCATGTGGTTAGCTCATCCCACAACATTTTCATCTTTGTATAGTAAGAAAAAATGGATTCTTGATTTTGTTTCAGTTCAACAATGGATCGTTGAGTTTGATAATGATGAGAAAAATCACCTTGAGAGAATTGTTCTTGAAGATCTATCCAAATTTCTGAAGGAGTTTCAACATAGAGAACACTGTATATAAGGTCTTGACTTAGAGAATTGAATATCCAAAAGAGTACCATAGCATTGCAACGTTGCCATAAAGAGTATTTGGGATCCTCTTCATCTGGAGTGGTGACAGTTCCTTTGATGAATCCTAATTTGTTTTTGGCATTAAGGCTGATCAGCATCGATCATTTCCACATGGCATAATTTGTTCCATCGAAGACTTTTGGAACAAGGATCATGCCAGGATGATCAGAAGGGTGAAGGAACAAAGGATCTAATGGATCAATAGCAGGTGTAGACATGTTTATTCAGAGTATGCGGAAATTTACAAAAGCAATAGGATCATTGCTCTGATACCATGACAAAATGAGAATTGAGAAAGCTGTATATTTCTCTATTACATTTCTTTGTCAAAAGGCTATAATATATACACATATACAGATTAAATCATGATATGATAAGCAAGGAAATAAAATAAAATTTCAACTAATTCCCTTGAATGAAGGGATTACAAATTCCTAAATATGTGCAACAAAGATTATCTCCAAAACTAACATTAATCAAATCTCAACAAATCTTAACAGTAGTCTTCTCAGCTGTCTTTCGGGTAATTTTGTCCCTTGCTTTCTCTAGTTTCTCAAGATTTTCTTTCCTCATCTTGAACGTGGAACTCGCTTCCTCTTCAATTCCAATGCTCTGACTCCGTCTGCTTGTTTCACCAGCTTCTTCTCTGACAAAACTAGCCTTCCTGGAGGGTGACTCCTCCATGGATATGACATGCTTTGTTTCGATCATTGCAAGATTAATGTATGCGACAAAACAAGTTTAGTAATGTTATGAAAACATTAACGTTCTTGTACTAGGATCACCTGAACAGATAAGTGGCTCCCGACAAGTAAGTGTTGTAAGACGTACGACTCACTTTACTTTATGTTTCTATTTGTCTCTCGCTCCAAACTTTATTATTCAGACTTCAAAAAAATCTAACTTCCTGCGTGTAGTATTCTCCGTAGTACATTGGTATTACTAGCAAGCTTGGTACATGTTTTCTTTTTCAAGAAAGGAGAAAACATGTTACATAAGGAGTCTTGCTTCAAACGATCAAGAACTATATATGTGATGCACGTGAAATAGTACTTCATCAATACAGAAAGTACTTAGGCTAACTCAGCTGAGCTGAGTTCAGTCTAATTTTAAGTTGAGTCTAACATTCAAACACCCAACTCTCAAATTACTAAATTCATCCAAATTCAAAACCTTCTTACACGTGGGACCCACAATCTTTTTCAACTTAAAACATCTTTATACGTGGAACCCACAACCTTTTTCAATTTCTCATAAAAAGTATTAAACTCATCTTAACATCCAAACACACTTTAAACTCAGTTTAGATAGGCCCCACATAATTCCCTTCACTACTCAACTCATTACTATTTATAAAGAACTTAACTCAACTCAACTCAATTCAACATTCAAACGCAGTCTTAGTTTGGTTTTGAACTCATTTGCTTAATTAACGCCTTTTAGTTATGATTCTATATCCATCATAGATCATCCTCCGTCAAGCCCAGTTTGAGATATATTTGCAAATATTAGTGACGATGGTAGCCAGTTGATTGTCTGATGAGACAAAATTTGAAAATAAGGTGTCTTACTAAAGATGATCATATCAGATGAAGTAACAATCCCTCGATATGCTTGGTTCACCAAATTCAGTTTTGTAATCTTTGAGGAAGGTCTTCTACCCTAATGCATATGGCTGCCTTGTTTGTCCGCATGACTGTTGCCAATACGATTTTTGTCCTGCTATATGTAGCACACTTGAGACCGCCATTTTTTATTTATTTATAGTGCATTCCACTTCTTTTTTTTTTCTTTTTTTCTTTTTTCAAATTAAGGAATGCACAATATTTGTATACCCTATAATTATATTTAACATTATTCTAGATTTGTGGATTTCAGTAAATAGACTGCATGCACGCCATCATCTTTTGATCTATTCCATTTCCGCATGTGTAAGTTGTACCCGTGAGTGTTCTTAATTAATAAACCGATCGAAAGCCATTAATTATCTCCACTCCACCACTAGTTAATAAAAATGTTTTGAGTACAAATTAAGCCTAAACTCTAGCCTTAGCTTCAATAACTAATTTCTTTGTTTTTGAACATGAAAAAAGAAGTCACTCCGATACAAAATTATGGAGCAGCTTCAAAATGGTGCAATCTAATGAAAAGTAATCAATAAGGTAAGGTTGGATCTGGAGAATCAAATATATATACACCTATATATATATTCCTGAATATATATATATTTATATATATATATTCTCTAGGTTTGGTTTATTCTCAAGAATTTCTGAGTTTTTGGTTTTTAAGTACTCTCATATATAGTCATGTATATCCTCGTATATTTTGATTTTTCTCGAAGACTCCTACATTACAATACAAAGTAAGTTAAAGATAAGTATATTAATATATATGAGTTTTTCATTTTTTTTTTTTTTTTGGTGGGTCCATTTTGTTTGCTCGGGTGGAACTTGTACATTTGAGACTTGTATATATTATTATTATTCATTATATATATATAAATTCAAATGAAAAAAGTTCAAATATAGCATACGAAATCGAATACATGGTGGCTAGGAAATTCTGCTCAGGAAAATTGTAAGAGTTCGACTCTTTATAATTTTTTTAGGTACTGTTGATTAATTAGTTATGTGGTTTGATGGAGACAGATTCCTTTATTACAACCTATAAATAAGGAGAACAAAGGTTGGTACCTTCTATCTATATGCGACTATATATGATGATCATGACATCCTATACTCTCTATTAGGGCTATGCAAAAACTTTGGATTCAAGTACTTAATTTCAACTTTTTCAAGTTTCCTTTGGATTTCGCTTCGAATATCAGAGTTGGAATTCTTGGAGTTTGGAATTAAATAGTATTTAAAAAAAAATCAAACTGAGATATAATTTTATAAAGATATAAGAGAATGCATGACATTACATGAAGCATTAACAACTTATAACTAGCCTTTTATTGTGTCCTTGATTGGAGGTTTTGAAACCTCTTGGCTACTTAATTAATTTCGCTTTCTTGATTTATTAAAATCTCTAAAGCAAAGAATATGAAATATATAAATATTATATTCATTCCATCACACAAATCCTATCCCTGTTCACTTCTTCATTTGCCCCTTTCTCTCTCACACACACACACACATCTTATAAAACCCTAAATATCTCTCACTTGTGCTCTAGTCTTATTTTCTTTACCCATGCATGTCCATATCTACGCGACTTTGCTCCTCTCTCTCTCTCTCTCTCTCTCTCTCTCTCTCTCTCTCCCCATTGGTTTGTGCATGGTTTGATTCAAAATAAATCAGTTTTGGTTAACACATCATGAAAACTTCAACAATGAGTTCTGAGTAGTACTCCACTTTGAAGTCAAGAAGTGGGAGGTATTTTTGTAATTCAGCACGAGTAAAAAAAAAACGCCAAACTACGGTTAATATTTTGTAATTATAACACCAAGTAAAATATATATTATAGACAACATCATTATTTAAATTTGTAAACAGTGAAAACTTGTGCCTATCGGCTCAATTAATAATTTCAAATTTCAAACTAGCTAGGAAAAGCAAATTAATAAGCAAACCATGCGTCTACAACAACATGCATGCTGCACTCGATACTTGTGCATGACTGGACAATAATATTATGAGACGCATGACTTCACATAAACATTTGAGCTTGGAGCATACACAATAGGCTTTGGCTTTGGGTATAATGAGCTAGCTGGCTAGGCATGACACCCTTATAAGCGAGTAAACATCAAAATTTGAGAAAACCTAATTAAGCTAATTTGGAGATTGCCACCACATAATTAGTAATTAGACAAGCTAATTTGATGAGTAATTACAAGCTAATTAAGTTTCATGACCATCAAATCTGATCAATTCAAAATAGTCCAAGATAACTTAATCATGTTACACGTATATGGACGTAGGGGTGTAAAATTTAACTGAAAAATAAGACCAGACCGGACTGGCCCGAACTGGTTCGGTCTGTAACTAGTTTTCGTAATTCTAAAATCGGCCGGTACGGGTCTGGTTCCAGTTCTATACTTTTTAAGACCGAACCAGACCGGTTTACTATATTATATATTTTAAATTAATTTTTTTAATATTATATATAATATTTTAATATTATATAAAATTTATATATATAATATGTATAATAATATAAATTATAATTATATATAAGATAATGTTATTATAATTTATAACATAAAATTTTAATCTTAAACATGAAAATTTATTTGATCATATGCTTTAAACATAAAATATATATATTAATAACATTTTAAGGCCTAATAAATTCTCAACATATTCCTTTTAATAAATACATAATATATTAGTAATACAAATATACATTAGTATATTAATTACATTTAGATTTGATTAATTAGTATACTAATATATATTAGTATATTAATTAAATTTTATGCCCTAATACTAATACTATTGACTCGTTCGGAAATGAGCAGCACAAAAGGCTATCCCAAGTGCAGGAGCGTGTCGAATAGTAATTAGAAATAAATTCCTAGATCGTCTCCACAGGGAAAGTGCTAAAAATAAACTCGTGAAAAAATGGTGGAAATATTTACGATGGGAAAATAAAAATAAAAACAGATGATATGTATAATGGATGAAAGAGTGCAGTGAAAAGAGGTTGATTTGAGCGTTTTGAGATGCAGTGATGAAAACTAAAGAAATTAAAGTGTCGGACAGTGAATTTAAATTGCTGAAAATTAAATTACTGAAAATTAAAAGAGCAAGAAAATTAAATGACATAAAATAAATTGCAGAAAAATAAATAACAGAAAATTAAATGACAATAAATAAAAGTACAGGAAATTAAATGTGACTCAGTTAGACTAGAATAATGATTCTGTCTAACCGGAAGATTTAACAATTAAGCCCAAGGAAATTAATCACCAAATATTAAGTTTGAATAATTGATGGTAGAGACATCTATAAGTCCAATTAATTATCACAGGGATTTTTCAAGCATTCACTGTATTCAGAAATCACAATGAATCAAGAGAAATATATAGATAATCAAAGTTTCTAATAACAATACCAATCAATTGATCAAACTCACAATATGAGCTCTACTGTTGATCTAAAATAAAAGTGCAGGATTGATGGTAGAGACA
>QEOT01009696.1:490823-576880 GCA_003123785.1 Pterocarya stenoptera | reverse complement strand
TTCATAGATTCCTGTATGAACTCCCTATTTCTCTTTTTGTAAACTTGTATCATTCTTAATGTATGCCATGCTATAATCTCTTGCAGACTATAGCAGTACAAATTTGTTGAGATGAAAATTATAGATTGGAATGCTTGAGAAGAAAGAAACACGGTAGAGGTGAGTCATTCGATTCAACCCACATATTTAACCGTAACTCCTTGCCATGGCCCTTACTATTTACTCAATTGTCTATTAAACGAATTTTTAATTGAGAAATGAGAATATTAATGAAGCACCTTCACTGAATAAGCATATTTGGTTTATCTAGGAATAAGAACCTTCACTTGGTGTGATGATTGTGAGCACCCTTTCACTTTTATAGTTTTTAATTCTTCCTTTCACTCGCTTTCTTGTTTGGGTGTTTTTTTTATACAAATTTAATAGTTTGCACATGTATTGAGTGGAGCTAGATAATATGAAAAAAGAAAAGGCCATAGATCGAATTTATAGGTAATGTGTATTATATTTTTTATTTACTCTGTTTTGTGCCTTTTTTTTATTTTTTTTTAAAATTTTCTGAAACATCATTTCCGGCGAGTAAATTTCGCCGAAAATAACCAATTGCGACCATAATTCAAAATCGCTGGGAAATATTCATTTCCAGCGATTTTATAATCGCTGCAATTGAGTTTTCGGTTTCAAATATGCAATTCCGGAGGTCTGAAATCGCTGAGAATATATCAGAAGCAGCGATTCCAGAATTGCTGGGAATAGGCAATTACAGCGATTTTATAATCCCCGCAATATAGTTTTCCAAACAGATTGGTCACTTGCAGCGATTTTCTCTAATCGTTGTAAATGGATATTTCCGGCGATTTTTATCTTTTCGCAATGCACTAAAACTAATCTTTCCCAACGAAAACTAACTGAATCAGAGACTGTAATTGCTGCAATATGATGGTCATTTGCAGCGAAAATATATCGTTGGGAAAGAGTATCTATCCCAGCGATTTTTGGCTTCCATTGCCGTAGATCAGAAGCAGAGGTTTAATATTGCGATTGGGCAGCGATTTATTAATCGCTGGGAAAGATATTAGGCGGCGAAATTGGGGGTTTTAGCAGCGAAATTAATCGCAGGGAAAGGTCACTTTTGTTGTAGTGGAGATGTCTAAATTAACGTTCTCTAAAACTACTTCTGATGCCTCATTACCTATAAATTAGTTCTATTATTTATTTAATAATTAATCATTATCGTTTGCTTAATTGCAGCGAATAGTCGTGCCGGGTCTGGAGACCCGTCTCACGGCTATAGTACTAGCCCTGCTCGCCGTAGACTCGTAACGGTAGGAGGTTCTAGCAAAGCAACCTTGTATCCATATGCTTCCGTACCTTAAAATTCTAATTTTGTGGTGGAAGCATTTGTTTTATATAAATACATATATATCAATAATATATTGATATATTATATCTTTAGAGGCATCGATCTATGCGTCCAAAGTGTCAAGCGTGATGTTAATGGAAATGAATAAATATATATTTTAAGATATATTATTTGGCCTTTATCCTGATCTCCATTGTTTTTATTAAGTACAAGCTTTTCATCATGAACAACTCTGGAATTTACTCGGTAGGAAACTAATGTTCCCAGTGGAGGGATGAAAGTCCTTCAATTGTGGAGTGTTCTAAAGGCGATTAATGTCCCATTGTGAGCGCTTGTGAGCGCTTCATTCCTTTGAATTACTAATTTATTAATTTTTAAGGATGTCTATAATTTAATTGTGGAGTGTTCTAAAGGCGATGTTCTTCGTTTTTTAATTATAATATATTAGAAAAGATAAGACAAAACATTATATATAGAAGAAAGAATACGTACAAAAGTGTTCCGAACTTGTAAAATAACTTGATGAAAAAGAGAATTTGTTAACCATTAGTGTTCTACATAAATGTTTAAAATTTCAAACCTACTAGGTCTTGGCATGGAGAATCATGGTTGGGCCTTGGCTCTCAAAGCCGAGGAGACCCATGGCTAGAGACCCACGGAATCTCGCGGGAGACTGATCATGGGAGACCCATGCTTTGACCTTAGTCTTCGGCATGAGAAACCCACATCCAAGGCCGTGGGTTCTGCCCAGAGAGACCCATGACCTAGTAGGTTTGGAAGAACATAGCTCATGGCCATGGCCATGGGTCTTGAAGCTCAAGGCCGTAAAGAGAAGGAGGAGAAGAAGAAAAAATTAAGTTGTCCTATGTTGTTCCCTACATAGCAATCCTCACCCAACCCAAAATTGAGTATTCCAACCCGACCCGAAAATATCAACTATTTCCGGCTCAAATATCCATGACTGAATTCCATCCTGAATCCTATACATAACAAAATCAGGTTTTCCAACCCAACCCGATCATTCTTCTTCTTCTATGAATTTTAATTTTTTAAAGTATAAATATCTTGAATTATTCACCAAGAGCCCCCTATAGACCACCACACTAGCACCACATTGCTGATATAGGGCCAAAAATATTGTAGAGAAAATTCTTTTTCTTTGGGAGGCAGATTTTTTTAATGGAAACTAAAAAGGGCAGAAAAAGAAATAGAAGCCAAGGTGAGCATAGAAAGAGCTATTCTTATTTTACAGTTATTGGAATGTCAAAAGAGGATAGAATGGGGCCCTGGATCAAATTATTATGCTGCTTAAAAGTGAAGTGATGAGTGTTTGGTTCCTTTTCTTTCCATTCAGGAGTATTTAACCATATGTTGGAGGAAATATGGTGGGTTCCTTTCTTGCCATTTAGGAGAATTTAACCATCTGAGCACCTAGTACTTGGTATATTATAGTGATGAGAATGAAACTAAAGTGTAGGAGCAAGTAGAATCTTGACATGTATTTGGCCTCTGTTCGAAAATTGAAACCCAAGATGATTTGTGGTATTTTTAATTGCATCTCGCCTCTTCTTGTGTTAGTATACTGTTCAGAGCACCTTGATGATGCGTTTGCAAAAATGCATTCTAAGCATACCCTCCAATAGGAAAGAGAAAAGAAGCTTGTGTTAAACAGAAATTTCATTTGATATGTCGCTCGAGCAAATTTTAGACAGAGATTTCACTCAACGCTTAGTCGACAATTGGCTTGAGTGAACAAATTTGAGAAAGAAAAACAAGTAAATCTATAACTTATGGTTGGATGTAATCAATTCGATAAGAAAGATGCAGATGCAAATGTAATGTGGCAAAACCAATCACAAAGTTTTGCTAGCCCGTACAATACTTCAAATGGAGAAATACAATGATCTAGCCAAGTACAACACACATTATAGGATCGACAATAAGAAATTACAAGGGGTGGCTGGAAGTTAGATGGGGTCCTTATTTTGCAAATCCATCCGTCAAGTTTCATTGGCATGTGTTGGAACAATAGGAAAATCTTGCACATAAAACAACATGAATCACTACTGTAATGATCTTTTCGCTTCAAAGTCCAGACAAATACAGGAGAATTTGCAGAGCATGCATGTATTAAAATTCTACCTTTTAGTTGCTTCATTGCTGATCCAAAGCAACTTTATTGATTATTGGCCTTACTTTTGGTGGAGAAAACCATATATACAACCTGCCAAAGAACAAATAATGCCCAACCAAACAGAACTACCGTAAACCATTATCAACAATGTAAAACCGGCAACCTTAATTTATCCATTCTCAGCAACCCTTTAACCTGCAGAGAAGTCCCTGCTGCACCCATCTTGGAGAGTCTATCAGCTACCGAATTCCCTTTCCGGAAAACATGCTGCACCGAGAAAGATATAGTAGAATGAATCTACTGAATCTCCACCCAAAATTCTTCCAAGTACCATAGCCCACATTTCTTCTTCTTTAGCCAATTAACAATGATCAGTGAGTCCAGTTCCACTTCCAACCTTCTAATTCCCATTATATTGCATTTTCGAAGTCCATGTAATAGAGCATATAACTCAGCCCAATTATTAGTTCCATCAAGAATTTTCTCTGCAAACGCCACCACTACTTCCCCACGATCATTCCGAACTACCCCACCCCCACCCGAGACCCCTGGATTCCCCAAACAACAGCCATCTGTTTAGCTCGTAACATCCTCTCGACGGGTAATTCCACTGCACCACTCTAGCTTTACTTGGTTTTCTTGGTTTCACAGTTCTTTCAAAATAATTTCATTAGCTTTAGAAAAGCTATTGACACCCTTTAGCTTCAAAGCTACCCAAGCAATCCAGTATTTTACTCTCCGCCAAACAGTTTCCTGTGACTCCACCTTACCCTCCAATCTCGCCGTGCACCGCCACAACCATAACTGCCAGCACAAAATACACGGGAGCAGGCCTAACAGAGTACCCCTATAAGAAGACCTCTTAGCTCTCATGAACTAGATTAAAGCTCTTTCTTTCCAACCTCTTAACTGCATAAATGGAATGCCCATCAATGTTGAAAGCCTTTTCCATAAGTCATGAACTACCTGACCAAATGCAAGAACGTTGTTTAAATCTTCATAGGCACCATTACTATAGCATTCACACTTTGACACTAAATTTATTCCAACCCTCCTTACCTTGTCATCCATGGATAATGCATTATTCATAGCCAACCACATAGTAATCGAAATGTTCTTCGGAAGCGCTGAATGCCAAATCCATGCTGCCCAATGGAAGGATGGATGCTTCACACACAATGCTTCCCATTCAGACTTAGGCCTTGTTTGTTTTCAGAGATGAGATGAGTTGAGATTAAAATTAAAAAGTTAAATAAAGTATTGTTAGAATATATTTTTTAATATTATTTTTGTTTTGGGATTTGAAAAAGTTGAATTGTTTATTTTATTTTGTATTGGAATTTGGGAAAGTGTAATGATGAATTTGAGATGAGATGAGATGAGATGTTTTCTAAAAACAAACGAGGCCTTAAGTAGAAAATTCCACATCCGAGTTTTCTGTCCAAACAAGCCGATCTTTACCTTCCTTAGGACTGCCCAGCTGATGAGTAATCTCCACCATTTTTTCTCACCCTACCAAACCACTCAGCAGCTCCTCATTCCACCCTCGTTCCAATCTGCATTCCTTAATCAAGAGATGCAGACCATCTATTGGATACGAATTATAACCTAGTGGCTACTGATCTGACCATTTATCCCACCAAAAGGAAACATTTCCCTTCTTAACTTTCCATCTAGAGAGCCTAAGAACAGCCGAAACACAACTCATCATCATTCGCCAAAACCTCGATCCATTAGCAGGATTCACCAAGGAAATGTGCTTATCTTTAACATATTTAGCCTTGACAAAATTTGACCATAATGAATTCTCCGTTAAAATTCTCCAAAAAAAATTCATATGGAGAGACTGTTGAACCTCTATCAAACTCCTTAAGCCCAGGCCCCCTTCTTGAACTGGTTTACATAAAACGTCCCACTCAACCCACCTTTTTTTTTTGGCTTCCCATCTGCAAAGCCCCAATAAAAGCTACTGAATATTTTGTTCAACAAAGATATAATAGAAACAGGACATCGAATGCATGAAATTAAATGTATAGGAATACTTGATATTACATGCCGCAGGAGAGACAATCTAGCGCCTTTAGACAAAACCTTATTCCACCAACCAGCAAGCCTCTCTCTTATACGTCCCACCACTTCATCTAAATATCGTGCTTTAAGTCTCCCAATAACAATTGGGACACCTAAATACTTGAACAAGAAATGGCCTTCTGAAAAACCGTAAGTCTAAGCAACACTCTTCTTCAAGACATGAGATTTTTGGGGAGAAAAAAATTGTAGATTTGCCTGAGTTAACAAGCTGACTTGACCATTTAGCATACATCCGAAAAACCTCCTTAATACCACGCAACGACTTCTTCCCCGGCCCGCTAGAAAAAATAACTATATCATTTGCATACAATAAATGTGAGATCAAAGCCCTCGAGGTAAAGAAAACTTCTCAATGGTTACATCTACAAATTTTACCTTTAACAAACGAGATAGGATTTCTTCAACAAGGATAAAAGGATAAGGCGACAATGGGTCTCCCTGTCTCAAGCCTCGCCCACCTTTAAAAAAATCTTTACCCATGCCATTCATCACCACCGAATACCAAGGAGAAGAAACACATTGTTTAATCAAATTACATACTTGGACAGAAAATCCAAATGAAGCAATCACATGGACAGAAAATCCAAATGACGCAATCACATGCATCAGAAATAATATGAGGAAGCACCAAGGCTAAATGTAACACTCGGTCCCAGCCAGGCTCACTTTTCAAATTTTTGGGGTTTATAGACATGAAAAGCCCATTCGAAATCATGAGTAAAATTTTTTTTGGAAGAGAGTATGGGCCTAAGATTACTTTTCAGTGGATATCGATTTTTTTTGGGCTGAGAAAATTTTTGGGACAAGTGTAATTTTTTTTAGGTTGAGTAGAGACCCAAAACTTAGGCAAAACACCCATGCATTAACCCTATACAAGATCCAAGACTTAGGCCAATTATTTTCAGGTTAAAGAGCACTAGCCCGTGAAAATAATTTCAGACTACGTTCTACATGTTCACGTCCGTTTACTCACTGCATGCACGCCACTCTCTCATCTCTAGGGTTTTCTTTTGGTCATCCTTTCCTCTATTTATACATGTTAAGGCTGTACAAGAAATTGAAGGACTGACCGGGACCGACTCAGACTGGCCTACCAATCTCGGAACCGGCCTAAACCGACAGGGAACCGGTCGGCCGGTGGTGGAATTATATCAAAACCGGCGTCGGCCGGTTCGGTCTCGGTTTCCAACCAGTAGAAAACCGCTGAATCGGCCGACGTCTGAAACAACTTTTTTTTATATATATAATCCATTCTAAAACGATGCCGTTTCACTTAAATAGGTGAAATAACGTCGTTTTGTTAATGCAGTTTAAAACCAAAAAAAAAGAAAGGCGCCAAACGGCGTCGTTTCTGCCTAGGTTTTAAACAACCCAGCTATGAATCTCTTCTCATTTTGTCGTTTCGAGCCCTCAGCACTTAGGCGTCTCAGTCTCCAGCAGCGCAACGACTCATCCCTTCCAACATCCATAGTGGCACAGCCCTCCACGTCCCTCTGTTTCAAGCCCTCAGCCGTCCCCCTCATTTCATCCTTTCCACTCTCCAGTGGCATTGGCAGTGACCTAGCCTCCATGACGTCCATGTCCCTTTGGCAAACGGCGCATCCCACGCCCACGAACCCACTGGCCTTTTCAATCCGATATTTTTTTTGTTAATGTTATTTTTATTTTTTTGATTGATGATTCTGTAGTTTACTATTTTCTTGGATTCTTACATGATTCTGTTGTTTACGATTTCTTGGATTCTGATGCAGGGGGATCCGAGACAGATGATGCTGAGCTGTTAGATTGCACCTTGATGGCGCTGAGATACCATGAGTTGGCAGATCAGCGCAAAGGCAGGAATTGATTATGATATGTTCCTCATTGGGGCCGTTTTGAGTGTGTTTCAGTCTTTTGGCCATAACTTTAGCTACGGGTGTCGGAATCGCGCATAAGACCCCAATTCAGAAAGCTCCTTTCGACGCGCACGCTGTCCACATCGAGCATGGCTCCATGTGCCTTTTTTTCGACCTCAAATTCTGCTGTTTTCCCCTCCGAATCACTAGTTTTAGTTATTTTTTACTATTTATGGTAATTTTTCGCTTGTCAATTAGGAAGTCGTTTTAAATCCGATTTGGGCCGGATTTTTTGCAGATTGCTTATTTTATTTTGAATTTCAATTCAGAGTGATTTTCAAGATTTTGCTATTTTTGGCAAAATTCGGATAAACACGATTTTTGGCTATAACAGTCCGGCTTGTGGACTGATTTGGGGATTTTGCTTGATTTTATAATATTCTGTTAAACCCTAGAGACTTTTCTCTCTGGTTTTTTGGCGAATTTTCTCCTGTGAATCATCTATTGGAACTAGCCTACAGGATAATCACTATCCTATCCGGCGTCAGATTCTTAGATGATTCTGTTGTTCACGATTTCTATTTTCTGGATTTTTGAATTTGGTGGTTGCCTGGTTGGATTGTTTGGGCAATTTTTTTTTTTAAGGGAACGGATTCCCAATAAACTGCCAAACTGACTGTGACCTCGACCAGCCAAACTCCCCAGAGCATCTACCCTCTGTGAACCACGACCATCACCCAAGCTCCTTCTCGAAACCGTCCCCAGCCATTGGGCACCCAGTCGAGCCCACTGTGGTTGTTCCATGCGTTGCTTTGTTAAAAAGCAACTCCCGTGTGACCTCGCCGCGGAAGCAACCTGGGTTGTCCACCGCGCGTAACCAACTGCCGTCTCACCACCGTGAAGTAGCCACAATCCAGCCAACTCCGTTCGTCCCAGCCACCATTAACACCATCGCGAGCCACAACCTCCGTCTAACAACCGAAAACCACTCTGTTTTTGCATCTCAAAAAAATGCACTTCATCTTGTGCGGTGCCACCAGCCACGGCAAAGGGAAGCCCAGAGATGCTGACCCCCCAACCACTCCGTGATCTGTCGCTGCCCAACCACCTTGTTGCCGCCACATCGTTGTCCTCTCGGTGAGTATCCCGTGTGGTTTCTCTCCCTCTCTGTTTCTCTCTCACTCATCTCTCACTCTCCATTCTCTCTTTCTCGCTCATCACTCTCTCTTTTCCAGTGCACCGCCGTAGTAACCGCCGCCGCCCACCACACCCAACTCCGTCGCAGCTCCACTCTTCACGGTGGACCTCCATCGCATATGTAGCCTTTGTTTTCATTCAAAGATTTGGTTTTTACATTAGTGTAATTGCATACTTCTAAGCCATATTTTACACTAATATCGTTAATTTTTTTTTTTTTTACCCTTTGAACTGCAAGTGGAGTTAATGTGTTTTAAGATTTTTAATGTGTTAATAAACTTTATTTTAATCATGATTAGAGAAATCATTTAAGTATTTTAACATGTTATTAAGTAAAGCTTTATTTTAAGAGTAAACGATAATGGTGTAATGTTATTTTTACACTTTAGATATGATTAGTTTATTAAAAAATAGTTATGGTTTATTTTTAAAATCTTTTGGGATAATTATATTATCTAGTATTAAACTTTATAGGTTGTTTTCAATAGTAAATAAGTTAGGTTTTAATATTTTTAGTCGGAGAAATAAAGTGAATATTGATGATTTTGGGAAGTGATGGTATTTTTAGGACTAAGAGAATTTTAGACATTTAGAAAAAATAGGTTATTTAAGTATTTCAGGTTTAAGACTCGAAATACTTGTTCAATTGAAATTTTTGGGAGTTACGTGACAATTTTATTGGTGCCGATTGATTTTCGTTCAGTACTGCTGTGGAAAATTTCTGATAAGCTAAGAAGTTCAGGTAAACTGGGTTTCTATGCTAGACTTTACATAAAAATAAAATGGACTGAGGTCAATTTGGGAAAATATGCATATTTTGTTACGAAAAGAAATCCGAAACAACTTCAGTTATTTGTTTTGCATTACTCATGAAATTCTGTATAAGAATAAAGTATTTTCTGGCATGACTGGTGCAGACACTAGCTTATTTTCTGGTATTTTGTTTCTGAATTGTACAAAAGAGAGCGAATATGAAATTTTATGCATAAATTATATTTTTGTGATCTAATTCTGTTCTGTTCTGAAGATGTTTTGTACTCTGATATGATGTGATTTCTGAAAGCTTTTGGCATGACATTCTGAATCTGGATTTGGTTTGTGGATGGTGATCTGTTTGACCTACCATGGGTGCTAATAGTGGCTTCTGTTTGCATTTGTACCAATTGTTCTGTTTCTGGTGCACCTACTTTGGAAACAAAGTGGTTTTCTAGTGGTCTTTCCTGTGTGTACACTCGGGGCTCCAAGAATAAATAATGGAAAGATTCACATTCTGTTTTTGCTCGGTTAGCTACTGGGATTTGCACAACGTTAACATAGCCTCTTATGTGATATGATGTTCTGGTATGATGGCAGTCAATTATGCTATGCCAAAAGACTTTGAATAAAAATATTTTTGAAAATGAAGGTGATATGATTCTGGTCAGTACTCTGTTTTGATAAAATGTGATATCTGAAAAATCTTTGGCATAACTATCCGGTTCTAAATCTGATTATGTGTCTGCTTTGTTCAGTTAAGGGACCCTACCACAGGGGATGTACATGGTAACTATTTCTGTGTGATATGATATGGCCCTGCCACGGGAAAGAATAGTGGTAATCTGTTTCAATTCTGATATGCTACTTGGGTATCCCTAGATGCACAACCCTACCATGGGAGTTAAACATGGTCTCTATTCTGATATAATATGATAAGATGAAGATATTCAGTTATGTTATGCCAAAGGAACTTTGAATAAGAATATTTTTCTGCAACTTTCGCTCTGATATTTTTTGATACCATGTTCTAATTCCGTATTCTGAAAGTAAAAGTATTTTGTTATGTATTCTGAACTCTGTAAATGCTTATGTTTGCACACTAGTATATGTTCTATGCTTATTGAGTTATTGATAACTCACCCCTTATCTCCAAATATTTTTCAGATGATTTTGAATAGTTCAACTAAGGATAAGGATTATGGAGCATGGGTGAGATAATTATTTAAGCATAGTGGATTACTCATAGAAGATTTCTGAGAATTGGTGGATTTTATTAAGAGATTTTGTAGTATGATTTTGTAGTATTCTGATGACTTTATATTTTGGAGTCTATTTATATATTGATGAAATGTGAGTTTTAAGTTACAATGAGTAACTCTCCGACCCCTGCGGGAATGGGGCGTTACACTAAACGTTGCACTATTAATTTGGAACACACCTTGTATAAAACCGAGCAAAGGCTGATAGGCCTAAACTTATCAAAGCCTGTTGGATTACTCATTTTGGGAACAAGTACCACATAAAAAGAGGAATAATACCTTGGAAGTTCTGAGCCTCAAAAAAATTCACAAACTGCCTCCACCACATCCTCCGCAACAATATCCCAACAATCTTTGAAAAAACTTGAGCCAAATCCATTTGGCCTCGGACTACTATCTATCGGAATTGAGAACAAAGCTTCCTTTACATCCTCCCTAGTAGGCATTAAACAGAAATTGAAATTTTCTTCATCCGATATAATTTTCTCAACCCATGGAAATAAATCTGGAAGAGGCCAACCAGGTATAGCCTGCAAAAATTCAAAAAAATAATCTACTACAGCAACATGAATATCCTCTGAAGTCTTCAGCACTCTTCCATCCGATAATTTCATTTCCTTAACAATATTATGTTTTTTAGCTGAAAATTTCAAAAAATACTGGTCATTATTCTCCCCTTTATCGTTTCCTCCCTCTTATTCGAAGTTTCCAGTTCCAATTTTGTAGCCAAGTAAGCATATTCAGTTTCCTCAGAAAAAGCTACCTGAAGGTTAGATTCCAATCCTTCTAACTCTTTTTCCAAATTTTGAATGTGAAACTGAGTCTGACCAAACACTTCTTACTCCACACTTTAAGAGCTATCTTCATTTTTTTTAATTTTCTTGCAAACCTCCATAACCCATTCCCTGGCAGTACTTCCATCCAAGTCCTTGCCACAAGACCACAAAAACTTTCATGTGATGTCCACATTTACTGAAACTTAAACGGAGAAGGGCTATAACGGATCTGAATATCCAAAAGAGAGATAATCATAGGGGAATGATCTGAGGAGACTCTAGACAAATACTTCATCTACACACCAGGAAAGGTCTCCAAGCAAGAGGAATCACATAAGACCCTATCCAATCGAGCCCAACTCCTTGTCCATTACACTAGGATAGAGGACCTCCAGTAGACGTCATTTTTGCCAATCCCACATTATCAATAAATTGATTAAAATCATCCATAGCACCAAACGATCGAGGTCTGGCACCACGTCTTTCTGCATCGTTTTTTATTATATTAAAATCACCCACAATAATCCAAGGGCAACCCAACGTATTCATATTAGAGGGTTCCAGCTAAAGATCCCATCTAGAAATTTCCAAACATTTAGAATAAACAAAGGACACTAACACTCTTTCTCCATTTGTAGTCACCAAACACGTATTAAATCATGAGAATAGGAGAGCCCGAAAGGTGTTCTGTGAAATGCCTCAATGGGCGAAATGTATTGAATAAAATCTGTCTTTTTCACACGTCTCTTCCTTTTACATTTACATGTATTTATACACAGAGTCATAACAAACTTTCCTCTAGACTGGTGACAAGTGTATGATGTAGTACATTTTTGTTACAAGGGTATTCCATTTCTCTACTCTGATGCATTTGCTGAGTGCTCCTGAGGCCTTTGCCGTGTGTCATGTCCTTCATTGCAGTGTGTTTGGTGCCTTTGTTTTGCTGAGTGCTGCTGATCCTTTTACTGTTGGCTGTGTCCTTTATTGATGGGATGATTCTCTTCTTCATTTGAGCTGGTGCTTCTGACAGTGGGTATTCTTTCCTTAATAACACGTAACGTGCTGATTACTGAAGCCCACTAAACTGACTTGCACTTGACAATCCCATAAAACCCAAATCTTTCCTTCAGCTCCCCCATTCGACAAACAGTCCAAATAATGCAATTCATTTTTCAACTCTAACATTTTTTCATCATTTTTAAAAGCTCGGCCAACGCCAGTACACTAGGGTGATGCTTATGAGCCAACTTTAGTAGCCTACTTTTTGAGGTGACGATCCCTTTAACATTCCAAAACAAATAATTGCAATTCATAGATTCAACCTAGAGGGTTTGATAGGAACCCTAGAAGAGCTTCTTAATGTTTTAATTTCCTTCTTTGCGTGAACACATTCCATAGTTTCTGAGTCTGACACAACATCTTTTAATTTGCTCATCTTCTCCACATCAAGGTCTACCTCATTTTCTGAAAAATTATGATTCATCATCACATGTATCTCCATCTCCCCTTCTCGATACATCCCGTCATCTAAGACTGCATTCCGATCAGTTCCAACCCCTTCAGACTCCCCTTGCACCATACTAGTAGCATCGTCTGCAATCACTTCAGTTTGTTTGTCCTCAATTCAAGCCCTTGTTCCAGTAGACACCCCTCTGTATGCACATATCCGCGCAACATCCCCACCAAGACTTTTTCGTGTGCCTGAGGTTTAGATCCTGGAGCATCCTTACCATCCACGTCCAACATCTCAATAGTTTCAACATTTTCTTATTGCTAGCGTTGCACATCCTTTTTTACCCATATCTTCTTTGGTTGACTCACTTTGCCATTAGAAAGTTTTTTATTCCCTTTACAAGTTTTCTCATTGTGGCCTTGCATATGACAAGTCTTACAATATGTAGGTAAGGTTTCATACATAGCCTCTTAATACCAACTCGTCGGTTTACGTGGAGTCCCAATCCAAAAACCCAGTATCGGACCCATAGAAGCATCCATTTCAATGCAAACTCTTGCACCATCTGTTGTTGTTGCACACTTTGTAATTTTATCTCATTTAATATATCTCCCTATCGGTGCACAAATACTACGTAAATAGGAATCATGATAAAAGTCCGATGGTAACCCTGGAAGCATAAACCATACTGGCACCATTGGTGATTCCTTATCTTCATTGAAATATGGTGACCAATGGAAAACTCTATAGGGAAGTCCTTCTATCTCACATTTTTCTCTTGACATTGCCTTAGAAAAATCCTCCTCCAAAGCCATACGAATAAAGACATTCTGAGGCTTTTGCATGGAAGATACAATCGGTTGATTCAGAAGACCATCGATTACATATACAGACCCTAATCTGATCTAGTGAAGGTCTTTGATGCAGGAACTTCAAAACAATCGAATACTTGAATGGCACAGCCGACCGGTCAATCTCCTCCTTCGAAAACAACACACAAGCTTCTCCATCAACTTGTTTCGAAAGTCGGAATGGCGCTTCTACCTCAGGCAGAGGTTGCGGTGCATAAGCAATAAGATCAGCAAGCGATCTTCCTCTAGCAATGAACGCTTGGGGGCCAGAAGAGCCTTCGATGTTGATAATCTTATCAGGTTGGAAAATGAAACCATGTAAAAAAACTCAAACTAATTTAAAGGAATGGACGTTTATCCAAAGCAACACAAGCATGTGGCAGACGACAACATAAAGTTGACTTTGAGTCGACAAATATAATATCACCAACTTGAGTCTTCAATATTAGAGGGTAGCCTTGAACCGACAAGGAAAACGAATGCATAACAAATAATTATATCCTTTTTCGCTAGAACTATAGCCTTTTCTCCTCTCTTGGTTGAGGCCCCCCCGTCCTAGCACAGGTTTTGTTTGTTATTCTTGAGAGTGATGGCGGATGAGTTAGAAGCTTTATACAAAAACATGTTTGTCTGAGAAGGAAAAAGGTGAACTGAGGGTGGAGTCCAACTGTGACCACCCGCTCATTTTCCTCTCGATTGGTCATAAGTCTTGCCTATGCATTTTAAATTCTGAATTCATGTTTTAGGGTTTTAAAGTCTTCGAAATATTTTAAATGTCCAAATTTATACTAAATGGGGTATTTTTAGTGTTATTGAACCAAGCCCATATATCAAGTAAGCATTTTCATATTTTTGAAGCCCCAAAAATAATATAGTTGTAGAAAATCATTTTATCTAAATGGTTTTATTTCTTTAAGAGTATTATTAAATATTCATCATTTTATTTTATGTTAAAAACTCTATTTATTTAGATGCTTTTATTTCTCTTAGAAATATTTATAAAACTCATCATTTTATTTTTTGATGAAAGATTATTATTTTTTAGAATTTAAGTCGGATTTTAAATTGAGTAATGTTAGGGAGCCCGATTTGGGCTCCCGTTTTATGTTGCCCGTCTGACGTGGGAAGGCCAACTGGCCTTTCCCTTCTTTTTTTTTTTTCTTTCTTCCTCCCTCACATTTCTCTCCTTACCCGTGCGATCCCTCCATTTCCCTCCCTCACCCAGTCAACCAGCTCTCTCCCACTCTGTCTCCCCCGCATCTCCCCTGCCCAGTGAAACCCATTTCATTCTCCACCTCAATCGCGTCTCCCTGTCTCCATCTCACCTCCCTCACATCTCTGTCTCTATCTCCATCTCCATCTCCCTATCCGGCATCTCCGTCTCCTGCCCAGTTCAACCTAAAACTTCCCTGCCATAGTCTCCCCTTCCTATTTCGGCCGAAAACTTCTCTCCCCAGCCCAGTGAAACGCCAATCACTGCCCAAGGTAAATTTACAATTCTTTTTTTTAAGTTTTGTTTTGTAGCTTTCGTTGTTTTGGACTCAGTTTTGAAATTGAGATGGAATTTTTTTTGGACTCAGTTTTGAAATTGAGATGCAATTTTTTGGACTTTTTGTTTTGTGAGACGGAGAAGTGAGGGAGATGGATAATGAAATGGGTTTCATTGGACAGGGGGAGACGCTGGGAGACAGAGTGAGAGAGAGCTAGGTGAGGGAGGGAAATGGAGGGATTACACGGGTAGGTGAGAAATGTGAGAAAAAAAAATTAAAAAAAAAAAAAAGCTGAAAGGCCAATTGGCCTTCCACGTCAGACGGGCAACATAAAACGGCAGCCCAATCGGGCTCCCTAGCATTACTCTTTTAAATTAGTCTCATTGTATTTTATTTCATCCTCCCATTATTTAGCTAGTTTATTTTCCACTGTTGGATCAATTTGGGGATCCTTAGATGAAGGGTTGGGATTAAATTCCAAAAATCCTAAGTTTTCCCCCAATTTTCCCTCTCTCCCTTTCTCTCCACCCCTTCCAGCCGACACGCTCTCTCTCCCCGATTCCATCTTCTCCTTCAGCCTCCCTGCGCTGTGCCGCCACCAAGCCTCACGGGTGTTGATGCCCTCCTCTCCCCAGTCACCTCTTCCTCCTCCCCTAGGCCCCACACCAATCTCCCTCTCACTCTTCCTCCCCCCGAATCTGGCCTCTCTAGGGTTTCCCATTGTCACCACTACCTCCACCTGCCTCGCCAAGGTAGCTAGCCCTCTGCCGGAGCTCCTTGCTCCCCACACCTAGCTCAGCTGTAACACACCACAGGTTACTTAGGAACAAAATATATTGAAATTACTCACTTCGAGGGGAGCACCTCCATAGAAAGAAAATAAGAAGAAACTGAGAGAAGAAAGAAAAAGCTTTTCAATACTATCTCGATAATCTCCACTGAGTAGCTGTGGCTCCTTACATAGGGTTGCCCATTTCATGGGCTGAGCTAATCAACAAGAAACTAATAAGCACTACTAAATGTTTCGGCCTAAGGCCCACTAATCTTTACAGCCCATCTTTAATAAATTAAACTATTGCGAAAGGAACAAAGAAGTAAGACCATCGCCCATGGCCTTGTTACTGGTCCTTTCACATGTAAGGCTACTACAAATCCTCCCCCATTAACACACCTTGCCCACAAGATGGGGGTAAGTTTTCCTTGGTTGAAGACCTAACTTATCGCTTCTTCAGTTTCTTGACAGCCTCAACTTCATCCTTCAAATTACAAGTTGACTTAAAAGGTGGTAACACAAAGGCCATTCATCCAATAGTCTAGTCCTTTTCCTCTGTCAAACGACCAGTGAATTGGTACTAGAAGGGGCTAAGTTATCAGATTCTTATCCCTAAAATTCACAGCAAGGGGGTAAGTATTTGTGTGGAAGTCATCTCCACCAATAACAAGCCCATCCAAATCAAGCTTCAATGCTTGCTATTTCTTCAACTTGCTTAATCTGTACCTTCCCATTACCCTCACTGGAAGATGCAAGCATATACCAGTTTTTGGTTGACTGGTCATCCATAGACGGGGCTGGATTCTTTTCCTAAAAAATGGTTTTCTCAAATTTGGCCCTCCAAAGGGTAATAACTAAATAAGGCGGCACCTCTTGTAAAGTAGGATATACTATGAACTTCATTTTGAGAAGCATTGTAGAATTACTGGAACCAAAAGGTATAACAACAACCCAACTTATTTTTTGATAAGGTGCTAATGCTTCAAGAAAGCTTGGGCAATAAATTCTCCTCAACCAGCCAAAGAAATAACAAACTGGATACTCAATTGCATGAACAACATTAGTGTGCCCTCCTTCTAGTGCCAACATTCTTGAACAAACAATAAATGCATAAGAGAATGTAAACTTGAAGGGTCTAGCAGCTTCTGGGAGCATCTGAAAAAAGGTAAACATTGTCTCTCTTCCGTCATCCCTTCAAGATATTGCCTCACAACCACATTCCAATAAACAACCATTGGATTCTCGATCTCATCAAACATTCTGTGTGCATCATTGATAATCCTACATCTCATGTATACATCAACAAGTGAACCTTCCAAGATTATATTATAAATAACCATTCTCAGCAAAATAGTCCCACAGTTCCCATAAACCTACACTTCCACCATAACACCCAGCAAGATTTTTGAGTCAGCACAGAGCTTATTGAGAAACTGAAGCACAATCATCTTCTGTAGAAAATTAGGTCAGACCACATTTTCTAAAACTTTTAGAACAATAGGAAAAAATATTCCAATTCCTATTTCCAAGCTAGCTCTAATTATTGAAACCAGATTAATGAAAATGGGGCCGAAAAGTTGGAAAATCATCATAAGGCTTTTTTCAGGCATTTCGTCAAACGACTGAGGCACCATACCTTCCGTCCATGCATGGTAAAAAAATCCAAACAAGTAACTAAAGCCAAATCCTCCCACTGTCATTGGATGCTCAATTGTTGTTTGACCAAAGAAAACTTTATAGATCTTACCATCCAAAACATCACGATCAGTAGTAAGAATATGAACACAAGTTCTTTTGAAACCATGCTCACTACCGCCCTTGAGGAATAATAGTAGTTGATCAAGCCTGGGGTAACCCGATACAAAAGCAATAACAACGTGTTGCATCGGTTGAGGCAAAGCAGCTAGTACAACTAGATCAATTTCCAAATCAACAACACCATTCCAGGGCACAATTTCATATAGAATTTCACCTTAGTGAACTCCAATCAATGTAGCCTTATCTGGCTAATCTTATAGAGAATTTCATAAAGACAATTCTCTATTAATCCTGGCAGTAGCCTTAAGTTCAGAATGTTGCTTTTCTCTTCTGACTAGCTTGAGACGATAGAGCCACCAACTGAAGAACAGTCTTACAAACCCACGTAATTTTGTTCTCTTAACCCTGAACCATTTTGGCAGATAAAGTCCAGAGTAGGTGAAGAAGTCTCTAGAGAGAAATCGCTTTGCACTCCCTCCATTCTCTGTCTATGGCATTCCTTATAGCCTTGCTTTGATTCAACCACCAACTTGAGGATCAAACACAGTAGGACCCTAAACAGGCCTGTATTACTTAACAGTGCACCCGAGACAACCCCAATCCTACTCACACTAAGCTTCATTTGGTGCAGTGGACCACGAAGATCCAAACAATCCCGCTATCAAGGCAAATGGCAAGGGAGTTACGGTTACCGAAAACCAAGGAGTGGACAGATTGTGTAGAGCAAAGAGTGAAGAGCGCTCTATTGAGGAATCGATCTCGGAGTCGAGAGTGAAGGGCGAAGATTGACTATGAGATGAGACGGAGCGGATTTGGGTTTAAGGTTGGGCCTGGTGAATGCCGATTTGTGGAAAGATAGGGTTGGTTCCGATGGATCTACAACAAGAGGCCATCTGTGGAAAAAGATATGATAAGCCATTTCTCTCACTCGATTCTTTGTGCTGGTGTGCCTGATAAAGACAACACTTAGGTCAAACTCCCATCTAGGTTGTTGGGAGTAAGTCTTGGGGTTTGGGTTATGGAGAAGGAGGTTACGGATTCATATGAGGGTTTAGGAGGGTGGTGTTGGCTAGGAAGGATGCTGGGAGATTTGAGTGGTAGAGCTAATTTCTCTACTGTGCGAGAGAGAGGGAGAGAGGTTTTACTAGGTATTCAACCCTCCATTTCCTTGATAAAGTATTCAGTGAAGCCATTCTTACCCAAGCCACTGTCGACCCCTGCATTTGGACCTTTTTCTATTTCTGTAGTTATTGCTTTTGTAAAATTAGACGTTCTTTGTTTTTGCTTCTCATGTTTAATATTTACGTTCGAACGTAACAATGTTCAATGTTTTCTCGGAGACGTTTGAATGTAGCAATTGGATGTTAATGGTGAAGTGTTCGAATGTAAAATGTTTAACATTTGAATGTTTGGTTTTTCTTTGGGTTGTTGTTTGAACATATCTATTCTAATCATTCGAACGTTTATATCATTTGTGCATGGAAACATTTAAACGGAGTAACTTACATTTGATTGTTTTGGAATTCAGTGGTATTATGTTCAAACATTGGTTCGAATGTGAAGCCATGTTCGAACGTTGGTTTCATGCCTCAGGATGCATCCTTTCACACCGTGACTGTACATGGTATTCAGTTTGAGGTCTCGGCAGATGTCATCTTTGAGCTACTGGGATCCATCGTGTAGCTGGGACATCGACTATAGGAGATGCTCAGCCTGGGGACGAATCCAGAGTAGATGCAAATTTAGGCACTTCTGCATCATCTATTGGCCCAGTTGACCGATCAGAGTCTGAGCATATTGATGAGGAGGAAAACGACCGAGATAAGGATTTCTACATCCCCACTACAAGACACCGAGAGCAGTTCGATGAGGCGAGCATCGTCTCCATGGAAAACCTCCCATATGGAATCATCATTACCCGGCTATTACTGGCTCGAAGTGTGCCACCTCGAGTGGAGGAGTGGCTGACAGAGCAGATCAGCCGCCTCGACATGACCACACACCGTCGGAGCATTGGACAGGGGATGAGGCATACTCAACGTTAGCCTAGCCCTATACCAGAGCTTGTTTCTCCAGCCCAATTTGGGCCCGGTGTTACTCCTATATTGGGAGTACTAGTCAACCACCGACGGTACATCTGCTCAAAGATTGACCACTACTTGAGGTTAGTGATGATCCTCTAAGTAAATAGTATCTATTTTAAGTTCATGTATAATAATATAGTATTACTTGTTACAAATTAAAAGTTCACATGAACACACACAGCGAACATATACAACTACTTCACAGGAATGGTGTAACTGATGTAGAAAAGATGCACGGAGAGGAATTTACCTTGTGGTTTGAACATACGGTATTACTATAAAGCTTCATCTTATAATACGAACTACATACCACTAAACTCCACTTTTTTCTATCTAACATTGATATAAGTATAATAATATTTATTGATGTAGGTTGTATCGAAATATGAAAAAAATTTAGAAGAAATCTCACCAGAACTGTATGCTTTGCCATGTGGTCCGTCCAGGCGGGCCATCCAATACTTGTTTGGTTCGTGGATATAGATTTCATACAGTTGACAAAGAACGATATAGGAAAACTCAAAATTGTGGGGTTGTAGTTGAAGGATGCCATGGGATGATAACATTGACTTCTACAGAATTGTGGAAGATATCATAGCGTTAAAGTACGTGGCGGGATGTATGGTCTGGTTGTTTATATGTAATTGGGGGGATGTCTCAAATCCTAAGTTGTGAGTGCGTAACGATGAATATTTTGTGGGTGTCAATACATCTCGCACATGGTATGAGGACGATCCTTTCGTTCTTGCTTGCTAAGCGAATCAAGTTTTTTATTTAGATGATCCGGAATACAGGAACCCATGACGGGTAGTGGAGAAGTTTGCACTAAGAAATGTATATGATTACATTCCAAAGGCAGACGAACCACATGAAGAAGTTGATAGTCCAGCAAATGAAGAAGCATATCAAGAAAATGAATTAGGCATCAATCTATTTGTTGATCTAAGCCAATATGACATAGTCCCATTACGTAGAGAAGATGTTCAACCCGAAATAATTGAGAGTGAAATGTCGGAAGAAGATGAATCAACTGAAGTGTCTAGTGAGGATGAGGTCGACTAGTCCAGCAAAGGTGATAGTGAATGAATTTCAAACAGATATTTTTGTAAAGATTATTCTTATAAATATCCGTAACGTTTGTTTGAATAATATTTCGTTACAATTTTAAACAGATATGCCTCTCAAACGCAAAGCAACAGGTGTGCCATATCCATCCATTACCGACTCCCCGTGTGGTACACCTGCCATCAATAGTGGGCCAACATCATCAGACCCAGAACGAGGTATTTTATCAATTTTTTTTATGGAAATAGACTTTATTTCATTCAATGAAGACTGAAGTTACATTTGTGACTTATCAATACAGGAAAAAAACCCAGACTACAAGTCGACCTATGCATCTGCTCTGGAGTACCTCCATACATAAATTTCTTTATGACAGACTTTGTCTTAACTTCTATAAACTTTCTCTAAACAAATCAGGTTTTTCTGAGAGAATAACACTCTGTAAAAACAAAGCTAAACAACTTCTCTCCCAAAGAAGAGAAGTGATATCACCTTCCGTCCACTCTATGAGGAGGAGTCCTATCACACCGTCTCCTTCCGGAGGAAGAACGAGACTTAACTACTATGGACACCAAAAGGGTCCAATAGTCTATTTCTATTTATTAATGATTAAAACAAAACTTCCAAACTGTAATTACATAGCAACACATAGTCCGAAAAACACCAACACAGAGTCAGGAAAAAACCAAAATGAAAGCCATCGGTGGTGCGTGCATGACATGTGCCACACTGGGGAGGAGCCATTCAGCCAGTCAAGATGTTTCCGGAGTCACTGGACCCTGAGCTGCAGAGCATGACATCGACGGAGGATGAGTCGCGGCAGTTGTAAAAACCCACGCGTTTCCTTTAAATCGCGCATCGGCTAATGCGCCCTCCAATTGGCGTCCAATCCGGTCAATCGCAAGATAGGCGAATGAGATTTCGTCCTGTGGTGCGCATGTCGAACAGTGGTCACCGGAGAAGCTCGACACGGCAACCCCCTTATTCGGCCGAAAACCTGAAAAAAAACAAAAAAACAACCAAAAAAAAAACCACCGGAGACAAAGGGCCGACGAGGAGAGGGAGGAGAGGAAGAGGAAGAAGGAGCCGAAGCTCCCCTTCCCCCCAACTAGAATCGAACGGCCAAGTTTTTTAAGAGACAGATGCTCTGGTTTTTAAAGAGAGGTGAGAGTTGATTTATCGGTATTTTATCAAATTGAATACCACATTTCATGCTCAATTTAAGTAATATATATCTATAAAATAAAATAATTTAATTAAATTATATGCTTTAATTACTGTATATATAGTTGTTGTAAGCCAGGGCCGAGGTCGAGGCACTACGACGGGTGCCTGCATAGAGAAAGTTAAGGAAAGTGGATAAAATTAAAGTTGATATTCTTGATTATTATACTGGTGGCTCCGAAGATTCGACAGCATGACTTACTTCTTATGTTGGTACCCTTACTCGCACGTATGTACTGATGAATACATCATCTTGGTCTAAAGTTCCCCAAGATGTGAAAGACCCCATCAAGAATTGTTGCTTGGTAATAAGCTACATCCCAAGCACTTAAGTATATAACATGTTAATTTAAAGTTATTTTGTATTTATACTAATTGTTTATAATTTTTTAAAGGACGAATTTGAACTTAATTTTGGCCAACGAGATGATCGATTAACAGTTGAGGAACTGATGTCGAATGCATTCTGGAGGTACAAAGGTCGATGCCATGCACACCATCAGAAGTTTAGTATTAGAACAGAGGCGTGCCAAAGTCCATTCCAAGCAATGCCACCAAATGAATAAGAGAACGTTTGTGATATGTTTGAAAATCATGCTTATCAGGTAATTTCACTGCTATGTTTTTTTAATAGTATATGATAGATGTATTAAACATATAGATATAATATTTTTTCTAACAACAGAGTACTGTGAACAAAACAAATAGATCAAATTTAACGTTACACCATCATGCGGGTTCTCTATCGTTTCATCTTTTGTTTAAAAAAATGGTAAATTATTCTAGTCCTCATTTAATGTCAACATATAATACACTTTTCTGATTTAAGTTCTGATATAGATTTTCCTTTTGCAAGAAGAAGAAAATCCTGCTCACTATGATCTGACCCAATTGTATGCTAATGCACATAAAAATCGTGATAGTGTTTGGACTAGTCCAGAAGCAGGGGCCAATTATGTAAGTTTGATTTTTTTTTTTTAATTCCGTTGTCTAATAATATTTTTTGTTACTTATACTAACTTTAATGTTTTTAAATTTGTAGGACAAGATGATGTCTCTTAAGAAAACTGTTGTGGATCCATCTGATGAATCATCTGTCAATGATGCTCAGATCATTTCTCAAGTTCTTGGATCACATTCTAGATATTTGAGGGGTTTAGGACGTTGCATGAAGCCATCATCAACATCAACATCCTCTTCTCAAGCCAGATCGAATGAAGAATAAGGAATTGGAGGAAGCAACACTTGAGATAGAATGATTGAGGTCCAAGGAAAAAGAGTTGCTTGACCCGATTAAATCAAGCAGCGGATTTCGAGGCGAGATTAGAAGAGAGGCTACAGTTGAATAACAAAAAAATGTTTGAACAATTCCAGTCAATTGTGATGTCCTAAAACTCTATGCCACCACCACAATCTTAAAATTTATTGTTTCTTTAATTGTCTTTATATTATGATGTTTCAAAACATTTGAACAACTGATGTTTGAATTACAAGTTTGTGTAATATTAGTATGGTATTTTTAATTAAATTTTGTTCTGTATGATTAATACCATTTGATTGGTAAATAACTAGTTCGAACAGTAAATTATCATTTATAAATCCATTCGAACAAAAACAGACCCATTCAAACAAAAACAAACTTATTCGAACGACAACCAAGAAATATAGTCCTTACTTCCATTCGAACAATAAAATATTTCTTCAAACAACATTAATATGCAAAATGCTCTTCGAACAGATAGAATTTTCAAAAATAAAATGTCTGTTCAAATGGACATAATTTATGTTCGAACAAAAGTCATTTGAAACATTTATTAGTTCGAACGCATAAAATATGTTTTAACACTCCGTCGAACATGATCAAATATGGTTATTAGTTTGAATCAAAATTTCATATTGTTTGAATGGACGTGTCGGTTCGAACTGAACATTATTCCATTCGAACAATTGTTTGAGACGAAATTGGTTAGTCTAAAAAAAATCCCGTTCGAACAGTTTCTACTGGTTCCGCCCAATTTTGTCTGTAAAAATGAATTTTTGAGACGATTTTTGTCTCCAAAAACCTTTTGAAACAGGCTTTTCAAGACAAAATAGACGAAATTTCTTCACCTCAAAAAACATTTTGGGATGAAATTTGGGTTTTTTAAGACAAAAAATTGTCTTAAAAAACCCAATCTCTTGTAGTGCAACATATCCATAAATGCCTGCAAATGAAGTCCAGTTGGATAAGTCTAACTTTAAAAGCTTAGCAGTGCCAAAGTCTGAAACCTGAGCCTCAAATTGAGAATCCAACAAGATGTTGCTACTTGATATGTCACGATGAATAATCGAAGGGGAGCATTCATGGTGCATGTAAGACAAGGCATATGCCACACCTTTAACAATATTCAATTACTTAGAACTAATTTTATCACATTATGTCTATTGTCTATTTTGATTTATTGCAACATTTGAATAATTGTGATATTTTAATTATAAGTTTTAAATATAGTTTTCTTATTTTAAACTTGTCATTTATTATTAGTCTTATCATTCGAATGGAAAATATTTCGTTCGAACGGTAATTATTAATTATTATCATTTGAACACTAGTTTCTCCGCTGCCATTTGAACGAGCAACCCAAAACCAATTCTTATGAAAATAAAATCGCCATTGCGGTTGGAATGGTTTATAAGTCAAAATTTGCCAAATTATAGGCCAAATGAGCGTCTACCAAATAATTACTCTGCGACATGTAAATCGCAAGTATAGCAAGAGGTCTAGGGGCTTTTAAATTACAAGTTTTCATTTGAGCTAACATCTAGAAAAATTGTTGGAGGTTTGGCTAGATTCATGTATATCTCAGGAAGGATTAGTGACTTATATCTTTCAAAGATCTTGTGAAGGTCTAGCAAATTTGATATAATTACAATATTTTTTTTTTTTAGTTTAAACCTGAAGTTTAATCAAATTTATTAAGTACTGAAAGAGTACAGATGACGTGGTACTCTCGTTCTATCACAACATGCTATGTAATTAAAGTTGTTTATGGAAGTATCAAACTTTACTATCATGACAACACATATAGTATAGGATGTGAGTACCACGTGTTTGTATTCCAATAATTCCAAATAATAACTCTTCTATCACAATACATTTATAATAACAGCTTTATTAGTGTTACTGGGGAGGATCCCCCCTCCACTTGGTAGCCTCCCCATGTGCTGTGATTTTCCCCTCCATATGGGATGCCAACTCATGTATGGGGGGAATTACCTCCCACCCTTCGCTATTGCTAGCCAGAAGCTACGTACTATTTGTTTTGCATATTTGATAGAAGATACAAAAAACATTATGTGGCTCTAAAAAATTATATATAAGAGTCATTCTAAAACAAACCTCCAAGTTGCAAAAACTTGCAACATTTATACTCCTAAAAGACACTTTGGTTGATTGATATAGTTGAAATTAAATTGAAGGACATGAGATGATAAAAAAAGATACGTTAACACTCAGACAACTGACAACACTAAAGTTACACAAATACATGGGATGGAAATGCTCTAATAATTTTAGCACATGATTTTAGCACGTACTGGTCTATTATAATCTATAATCTTCAACTCTCGACTTTCAAATTGGCAATGCATGTCTGGATGGCTCTAGGAATCAGCAATTTTGGTCTATAACACTTGAGATATCATGTACATCGTCGGCCTTGATTGAGGATAGACATTTAAGCATTTCATGGCTAGCTGTACAACTGTTATAAGTTCATTTTCAACTTGAGCTGTTGGAAATGGAAGTCGTTGGCCCAACACATCTTTCACCTGTATGTTCTCCATAGCTAACGACATTGATAGTGAGGAGATGAAATCACCTGGATGCTTTCCTCTAATGACTTCGATTGCCAATACCCCAAAGCTATACACATCACATTTCTCAGTTACCTTCATTGTATAAGCAAGCTCTGCAAAGAAAAGAAATCAAGGAAAGATGGCAAAAATTCAACACATATGCGTACTTTTCTTTGATAGGACAATGAAATAATTTATAACCTGGTGCAACATATCCATAAGTGCCTGCAAATGAAGTCCAGTTGGATGAGTCTGGCTTTAAAAGCTTTGCAGTGCCGAAGTCTGAAACATGAGCCTCAAATTGAGAATCCAGCAAGATGTTGCTACTTGATATGTCACGATGAATAATTGGTGGGGAGCAATCATGGTGCATGTAAGACAAGGCATATGCCACACCTTTAACAATATTCAATCTCTTACTCCAGCCCAATTCTCTAGCAGCATCTTCGTTGCCCAAGATTAGGGACAAGCTACCCCTCTCTAGATACTGACAAACCAAAAAGGAATGTTGCGCATTGGAACAGAAACCATAAAGTTTCACAATGTTTCGATGGCGTATGTCCATCAATGCCCTTATCTCATTCAAAAACTCCTTTTGAAATCTGTTCTCACCAGCATCATGCAGTAGTCGATTGAGTTTCTTCACGGCTACGATATCACCTAAAGTTAGCTCTGCTTTATAGACAGTTCCATGTCCTCCTTTCCCAATGCAGCATACAGCATCAAAACCATTGGTCACTTTTATGATTTCGTCATACAATGTTCTTCCATTGTAATGTAATATTGAAAGAAATAGTACTTGGTCCTCGGTCTTGCTTTGTTTGGATTCTAGATCTGTCTTTCTTCTCTGCATAAAAGAAAAAACCCAAAGAGAGAAAGTAGAACAGAAACTACTCCTAAAAGCGGGAAAACGAGAAGAAACACGGCTTTGTGTCCCCTTTTTGAGCTGTTTGTTTACCATGGAAGCATTGCAAGGTTGTAGTCCCATAATATTACCACACAATCCCTTGTTCCCTTGTAATGCTTCTATAGGAGCTTTTAGAAATGCATTGCTATTGGGAATGGGACCCTGCAACTCATTGTAGGATATGTCGATATACCACAAGCCACGCATTTGTTCGAATGCTTTCGGAATGAAACCAGAAAGATAATTGTGGGAGAGATTTAAGATCTCTAAGCTCTCTAATTTGTTAATTTCCAATGGTATCTCTCCATCTAAAGAGTTATAACTTATATCTAATTTGGAGACATGAAATAAGGTTACGAGGTGGGCTGGAATCCCTTCACTAAAACTGTTGTGGCTTAAATTCAAGTCGATCAATTTCACGTGACTTACTCAACTTGTTTGAGGACAGGTCAAGATATTCAAGATTTTTTCAATGACCCAAATTCAAAAGGTATAGCACCAGAGAGTTGATTGCCATTCATCCTCAATCGCATTCAAGAAATCAGCCTTCCGAATTCTTTTGGAATTGTCCCAACTATATGATTTGAAGAAAGATCAAGTTCACCCAGCTGAGTACTCCAGTTTCCAATCTCGTGTGGTATGCTACTAGTAATATTGTTTTCACCCAGTCGTAGAACTTGTAGTTGTGGACACTGTCCCCAATTACTTGAGATCTTTCCATAAAATCGATTATCACTTAGATCTATGAACGTCAAGTTTGGATAGGCACCAAAGTCCTTAGATATATCTCCACTGAATTGGTTACTTCCTAATCGGAATCTGACTAAGCTTGTGCAATTTTTTAAGCTTTTGGGGATTCGGCCATTCAAATGGTTGTTGCTAGCAGTAAAGTTCTGAAGTGATCCACCATGGCAAATGTTTTGAGGCAAATTACCTCGTAGCTGGTTATGATCCAAGTGTAGATATTTGAGAGAAGTTAACTTGCCTATTTCTGTAGGAATGGATCCAGAAAGGCTATTATTAGCCAGGTGAAGTAGGGTAAGATTTACCAAATCACCTAATGATGCTGGAAAGATTATTGAGTTGAAGACTTAAACTCTTTAGGGATTTCAAATTTCCAAGTTCCAAAGGGATGGGGCCGGAAAATGACTTATCAAACATGTGCAAGATGGTTAGCTTTTTCAAGTTCCCGAAAGTGGGAGGGATTGGACCTGTCAGGTGGTTGTGACTAATGAAAAGTTGATCCAAATTGGAGAGGTTTCCCATTTCTGGAGGAACGAAACCAGAAAGTTCATTGCCAAAAAGAAACAAAATAACCAAGTTGCTCAAATTGCCTAAAGAAGAAGGGATGGAACCGTCTATATGGTTGTCGAGAAGAACAAGTTCAGTTAGAAGGTTTAGGCCCCCTATTTCTTCAGGAATGGAGCCGTTTAAGTTATTCTGTCTAAGGTGGAGGGCCTTAAGATTAGTTAGCTTGCCAATTTCTGGTGGGATTTTGCCTGAAAACTGATTAAAGGACAAATCAAGATATTCGAGTTTTGACAGGTAGCTAATTTGAGGTGGAATTGAACCAAAAAGTGCGTTCATGTAAAGATCAATGTACGCAAGATTTGGAAATGACAAAAAAGAAAATCCTTGAAGCGTACCTTGTAAGCTAGATTCGGTAATGTTTATTTTGACGACGCTTCCAGCAAGGTTGCATGAAATACCAAGCCAATTATTGCATGGATTCCTAATGGAAGAAGAAACGGAATTCCATGAAGACAAGTGGCATTGGATTCGTTTTGAAGGCTGCT
Organism: Pterocarya stenoptera; assembly: GCA_003123785.1. NCBI lineage: Eukaryota > Viridiplantae > Streptophyta > Magnoliopsida > Fagales > Juglandaceae > Pterocarya > Pterocarya stenoptera. The sequence goes on along the minus strand of QEOT01009696.1, from coordinate 548,232 downwards.
TTTCCATGTAAGAAGAGCAGTAGCTTCTTTGGAAGAATTAGAAGAAAAGACCGGCGCGTCCAGTGATGAAACCAACTGAGCAAATAGGACAAAGTTGATGAGAAGGGAAAATACTTTTTTAATGGCTAGTGATCCCATTGTTTTTATTTGTAGAGGGTATGATAGTTGAGGGCTTTATTTATAAGCAATCTTGATCAATAGATACTGTTCATGTTTAGAAAATAATTTAAAGGCAGGGACATTGATCCCATCCTTCTTGCAACCTCATTTCTTAGCAATTCAAGGCTGGAAATTAATCTCGTCGACTAGATTCCACAGTACATTCAACATTCCATAGTGCATTCAACATTCCAGTCACATCAATGGCTGGGAAACTTAAAATGTGTACCTATTGCTTTTACGAACTTTTGTCAAACTTATTCTTTATCTTGTGTAAAGAGAGTTGGAACTTGGGGCACATGTGTTGAAGGAGGTAGTCTTCTTCCCTATCTTTTAATCTGTCAAAGTCTTGGTTCCTTTTTCGGTAGAGATATATAGACATTTGTGGTTCACAATGGTCTTGATATATAAGTCACTATATTTAAACAGAGAGCTTGAGAGATTCCACCACAGCAAAGTTCTTATGTTCATCTTTTTATTATGTTCATACGTTTTCCCACTAGAATCACAAATCATAGGATCTCATTTAGGTACGTTCGAACAAAAAGATGAGATCGAGGAAGTTTCCCCAGTCAAGAGGGACGACCAAATAACTAAAATTAATGAGATTTAGGCCGCTCTGTTTGTTTTTGTTGTATTACAATTTCTCTGTAAATAACTTTCATGATATTTTGATATTGAGAGATAGTTTAACTACAAAAGAATTCTATAAAAATAATATCGCAATGAATTAAATTACTTTTATTATAAAGTAAAAGTAATATCACTTCTATTTGATATGGAAGATTCAGTTAATGAAACACGATTTTTACAATGAATTATAATATGACGACAATAGTGACATTGTTTTAATTAGTCCTTTTACTTAACCGAAATCATTTTAATAAAAATACATATCTTAAAAAAAGAGATCAAATCACAAAGACGATGAATTATGAATTACCATGCATAAACAAGCTGGATCGAGGAGCCAGTACCTCTATCTCACTTGAAGGAGGTAGTCTTCGTTCCAATCCTTTTATCACAGTCCACGTCCATTAACTAGCGTCGGGAAAAGAAAAATATGTACCCTTGGAAGATTATTGCATTTTTGTGCACTTTTGTCTAAGTCTTGGTACCTCATCTCGTAGAAAGAGACATTTGTGGTTCATGATGGTCTTTATAAGAGCAGTAAATAAATAACCCACTTAAGATCATGGGATCGGCCGAATTCGACTTCAAATGCTCGATTCATTTAATAGATGAAAAGTTTGTTAATGCAAAAATATAATTATTTATTAAACAATTCAATTCGTATAAAACCCGATTCCACTCATAGAAGCTAGCTCATATAAATTTGAATAACTCTATATTTCTAATGATAGTATTTTTAGTTTTTAAAGAGACTAAAATAATATATGTTCTCAATATATACTAAACATGTTGTTTGAAATCCTTATAAGTATAATCATTAATATGCATATATATAAATTTTATGAAGATATTAGTAAAAAGTTGTTTGTCAAAATTTGTAAATAAAGTTATTAAATGTAATATAAATAATCTACTAATTAGGGACAGGTTTCGTTTAAAAACCTTGGCTTCAACAAATTCTTGGTTGAATTTCATAACCATTTGGAGAAGGAATGTGTTCTCTCGGGTAGGCCCTGGTCTTTTGATAGGACACTGGTTTGCTTATTCGATTGTGAAGGATGTGTGGCACCCAAAGACATTGAATTCAAGAAGGAACCGTTTTGGATACAGCTACATGACCTGCCTTTTGCGGGGATGAACAAAACCATGGGTGAAAAGGTGGGTGCAGCGGCGGGAACTATTGTCTCGGTGGATGTGGATGCAAGTGGTATGGCCTGGGGCCATTTCCTTAGAGTCAGAGTTTTATTAGATATTTGTAAGCCTCTCACTCGAGGCAGGTTTATTAACATGGAAGGGAAACGCTTCTGGATTCCTTTCAAGTATGAGAGACTCCCCCTTTTCTGCGTCCAGTGTGGTGCCATCAAACATACCGGCTCGTCTTGCCCAATTCCTTTCTCAAAGAGTAAAAGACGTGAAGAAACAATACCACAGTATGGTTCCTGGCTTAGAGCTAGTTCACAACTGAAGAGCTCACCAGCCTTCTGCAAGAAGGAGGGTAACTTCGAAAACACAGGGAGTTGGCGCCAAAACAAAAGTGATGAGAGCAGGAACGAGGACGATTTGATGGGACAGAATGTCAAATGCAAATCCAAAGTAGGGGTTGCACACGCTAACTTTGGGAGCTCTGACAACTACCAACTTCTGGGACCTTCTCACGAAAAGAGCAATAGGGGTAGAAAAAAAGTGCAATCAGACACCCCTTCTCAGGTAAACTCTCACCTTGATACTTTACACCTGGCGGATGTTCACTCTAAGGAGTCCTTGTCGTCAAAAGGAGCCTTGTCACACCATGATATTTTGCTGGATAACACTAGTCAATCCTCTCCAAGGCCTGCTAGAGACATGGCACAAGACAGCCCACCTTCTTAGAACTCACCTAGTAAATTTACTGCTGTTAGTACTAAGAAAACAAAGTGGAAGAGGAGGGCTAGAGAACTGGGGCCTAGAGGAACCCATAGCCCACCTGACACGGTTATGTGTGAATCCGGTGGCCCAAAACCAAGGAAAAGGCCTAATGCAGAAACTCAAGGAATCATCATGACAAGAAAGAGAACTAAACAAGCTCAATTGGCAGTGGCTGGTATCCAGCCTTGCCAATCCCCATGAAACACCTAGCTTGGAACTGTCGAGGGCTTGGGAACCCTCGGACAGTTCGCGAACTTCACCTTTTGGTGAAGGAGAAGGGCCCAGATATAGTTTTTCTTAGTGAAACAAAGTGTAGAAGGAAGAAAATTGATCTTATTCATGACAAATTAAACTTTGACCGTTGCTTTTCTGTTGACAGTATTGGTAAAAGTGGGGGTATAGCCATGTTTTGGAAGAAGGAGCTAGATGCGGTCTTAGACTCCTATTCACATCATCATATCTCAATCTCAGGCTCGTCTAACCTCTTGAGTAAGAATTGGATGGTTACTGGTTTCTATGGCCAGTCTATCACTGCCAAAAGAAGTGACAGTTGGGACCTTCTTAGACTAATTCACTCCAAAATTCATAATCCATGGCTGTGTATGGGGGACTTTAATGAGATTATGTTTCAAGATGAATATTTTGGTTCAAACACATGCCCCTTTAAACAGATGGAAGAATTCAAACTGGCCTTATCAGACTGTGGTCTTATGGATCTGGGATATAGAGGCTCAAAGTTTACCTAGAGTAATGGAAGGGAGGGCTCTGATTTCACCAAATGTCGCCTGGATAGAGCCTTAGTTAATGACGAATGGTTTAATCTCTTCGACTCTAATCAGGTGTTAATTCTACCAGGACAATGCTTTGATCACTATCCCTTATGTATTTCTTGTGCAAACTCTGCGCATGTAATAGCCCCTAAGCAAAAGATCTTTAGATATGAAGTGACCTGGGGCAAACGAGAAGGATGCACTGAACTAATTAAAGCAACTTGGATAGAGCAAACTCCTCAGACTTCAAAACTTATTTCTACTTGGAATGGATTGACATTATGCAAGGAGAAGCTCATGACATGGAGTAAGAAGGAGTTCAGACAGTAGCAAAGGTTACTAATCTAGAAGAGAGAACAGCTTAGACTACTACAAAATTTGAACTCGGGCCAGCATGGTAGACAAATCAGTGCACTCCAGAAAGAGATAGATGGTTATCTTGAAGAAGAAGAACTGAGATGGAGGCAAAGAGCCAAACAAAGATGGCTTAAAGATGGGAATCGAAACACTAAATACTTCCATAGGTGTGCTTCTCAAAGGAAACAAGTGAATAAAATTAAACAAATCAGAAATGAAGATGGAAGGGTGATTTCTGATCAGGGAGAAATAGCAAGGATCTTTCAGGAATACTATCAAACTCTTTTCTCCTCCTCTAATCCAAGGAATATCGAGACTGCCCTCAACTCCCTCCCTCACTCAGTCAGTGCAGAAATGAATTGCTCTCTTACTAAGCCTTTTTCTGAACAGGAAGTTGAAATTTCTATTAAGGACATGAATCCTCTTGGATCTCCTGGCCCAGATGGTTTCCCGACTGTTTTTTAACATCAACATTGGCCTACCATTGGAAAGGAAGTAACAACAGCAGTCCTTGAAGCATTGAACACTAGAAAGGGTTTTAAAGATATTAATCAAACTTTCATTTCTCTGATTCCCAAAAAGAAGTGCCCACTATCTGCACTAGACTACAGACCAATCAGCCTCTGCAATGTGTTCACAAGATTATATCTAAAGCCATTGCCAACAGACTCAAGATCATCTTGCCTAGCCTTATTTCCCCCACCCAAAGTGCATTTGTACCAGAAAGGCTTATCTCAGACAATGTAATTGTTGCTTACGAGCTGCTGCACTCCATGCAAACTAGACTAAAAGGTAAGCATAATGGCTATATGGCACTCAAGCTGGATATGAGCAAAGCATATGACCAAGTGGAATGGGATTTTTTGAGTAAAGTAATGAGAAAAATGGGATTTGATAGTGAATGGGTAGAGTTGGTGATGCAGTGTGTCACCACAGTCAGTTACTCTATTCTAGTGAATGGCATACCTCAAGAAAAATTCACCCCATCTAGAGGTATTAGGCAAGGAGATCCTCTATCTCCCTACCTATTCATCATCTGTTCTGAATTCCTCAGCCATAGCTTAAACCAAGCTGAGATGCAGGGGATAATCTCTAGGATCCCAGCTGCTCGAGGCTCATTTCAAGTGAATCACCTCCTATTTGCAGATGATAGTCTGGTTTTTTATAAGTCAAACCTGAATGAATGGTTCAGACTGCAGCAAGTGTTATCCAGCTATGAACAAGTCTCGGGCCAAAGACTTCACATTGAGAAAACCTCTATATTCTTCAGCAGCAATACAAAACTTGAAGCCCAACAAGCCATTCTGCAACACTCGGGTATAAAAGCTTCTGGATCTTTGATAAATACCTGGGATTACCAGCCTATGTGGGCAGAAACAGAACTAAGGCCTTCCATTCTATTCTTGATAGAATCAAAGCCAAGATGGTCAACTGGAAAAGCAACCTGTTATCTCAAGCTGGTAAGGAGACTTTACTAAAATCAGTGCTGCAATCTATCCCTACTTACAGTATGAGCATCTTTAAACTCCCTAAAACCATCCTTAGAAGGCTCAATCAGCTGCTGCAATCTTTCTGGTGGGGGCAAAACAATAGCAGGTCTAAAATTCATTGGTTGAGCTGGCAAACATTAGGGAAACCAAAGTAGCAAGGGGGATTGGGATTTAGGGACTTTGAACATTTCAATTTAGCTCTATGGGCTAAACAAGGGTGGAGAATCATTCAACACCCTTTGTCCCTTGCAGCCCAGGTCCTTAAAGCAAAGTACTTCCCTACATCTGAATTCTTATCAGAGTAAGAGCTCAAGATTCTTTTGTTTGGAAAAGCTTCATCTTGGCCAGACCAGTACTTAAAGCAGGACTGCTATGGAAAGTTGGTAATGGTAGGAAAATCAAGATATGGAAGGACCCGTGGCTCCCTTGTCCATCTACATTCAAATTGCAATCTCCTATTCACATCCTAGATGCTGAAGCCCCAGTTTCTGAGCTCATTAATCCAGCCACCATGCAGTGGGATCTCCCTCTCATATATGCCATTTTCTCAGACTCAAAGGCACAATTAATTAGATAGATCCCACTAAGCCCATGCAGGAGTCACGATCTGTTGACCTGGAGATGCTCAAGCAATGGAAAGTTCTCTGTGAGGAGTGCTTACTACCTTCAAGGTTCACTTACTGAAGATAGAGTGGGACAGTCCTCAAACCAGAACTCCAACTTGAAATTTTGGAACACAGTTTGGGGTATCCATGCACCTCAAGCTACTAAAGCTTTTCTATGGAGAGCTGCAAATGAGTCCTTAGCTACCAATCTGAACTTGACTAAACGGAAAATGGGAGAATCTCCTCTCTATCCTATTTGCTTCCTTAAACCCGAATCAGTAGCCCATGCTATCTGGTCTTGTGGTGCTGCCCAAGATGTATGGGCCTTGAGCTCAAGAAGAATTCGGAAACTTAGTGTCCTTGAAGGCTCATTCAAAGATACCTTGGTCCCTATAATGGCTCACTTATCCCCTGTGGAGCTCATTGAATTTGTAGCTACAGCAAAAGCTATCTAGCATAGAAGGAATACTTGGTTATTTGAACAGGAGTTCCATCCAGCCTCTCAAGTGTCAAAGCTGGTCCAAACCGAGTTGGCATCCATCAACTTATGGCTCGAGAAGGGAATCAAGCAGACTAAAGTCTAAGAACCTAAAACCAGCAGGTGGATTGCTCCTCCACTCCGTACTTACAAAGCTAATTGGGATGCTGCCATTGACAAAGGCAATCAGAGATTGGGGTTGGTGTGATTGTTAGGAACTCAGAAGGTTTTGTTATGGCTTCACTGTGCTCATTTATGGACCTCTTTCCTGACCCTCTCCTTGGTGAGGCTATAGCAGCTCGAAGGGCATCTTCATTCTGTGCTGAACTAGGATTTCAACAGATTATTATTGAAGGTGACTCACTTTCGGTGGTGAAGGCAATTCAGCACAATGAGGTAAGCTGGAGTAACACTAGTCTTGTTATTAAAGATACTAAAATTATGCTTTCCAAGTTCCTTTCTTGGTCTATCTTGCATGTTCATAGGGAAGCTAATGAAATTGCCCATCAGTTGGCAAAGTTTGGGCTTAGATGTCATGAAGACTGTATACTTATTGAGGATTATCCTCCATGTATCCAGCATTTGCTCTAATGAATGAAATAGCCACTTAAAAAAAAATAATAATAATCTACTAATTAAAATGACTGAAGTCGCGAATAAAGTTGAATTCAGTCGAATATTACATAAGTTGTTTGTAAACATGATAAAATCTAACTCAATAAAGATTGATACTTGACTCATGTTCGAATAAACAGTTAAATGCACAATATTAGACCTGCATCCCGGTCTACTTGTTCAAACTCAACTTGTTTACACCCCTAATCGTCTTGAAATAATTTATTCATCAATTCTTTTTTATGAAAATAAATTATAACATCAATTATGAAAATAAATTAATTTGAGGCACTACAACAAAAACGGCCTTTTCTGACCAATTTATCGCGACCAAAAGATTATTCGCAACCAATTTTAGTTGCAAATAGTCTTTTAGTCGCGATAAATTGGTCGGAAAATGTCGTTTTTGTTGTAGTGAGGTTTATTTATATCGTCACGAATAAATAATTATAACATGCATCTAGAATCGATGTTAGGAGAGGGTTGTGCCTTTGTTGACTATCTTGTGTTGTGTAAGGAGAGGGTTGCATGGGGTCCATAATCGTGTTGAAGGGGATAGTCTTAGTCATAGTCCATGTACGACTAGCGTTCAGGAAAGAAAAATATGTACCCTTGGATGATTACTATTGCATTTTTGTGCACTTTTGTCAAAAGTCTTGGTCCCTCATCTCGTTGAAAGAGACATTTGTGGTTCATGATGGTCTTTATAAGAGCGGTAAATAAATAACCCACTTGAGATCATGGGATCGGCCGAATTCGACTTCTAATGCTCGATTCATTTAATAGACGAAACGTTTGTTAATGCAAAATTAATATAATTATTTATTAAACGATTCAATTCGTATAAAACCCGATTCCACTCATAGAAGCTAGCTCATATAAATTTGAATAACTCTATATTTCTAATGATAGTATTTTTAGTTTTTAAAGAGACTAAAATAATATATGTTCCCAATACTAAACATGTTGTTTGAAATCCTTATAAGTATAATCATTGATATGCATATATATAAATTTTATAAAGATATTAGTAAAAAGTTTTTTGTCAAAATTTGTAAATAAAGTTATTAAATGTAATATAAATAATCTACTAATTAAAATGACGGAAGTCGCAAATAAAGTTGAATTCAGTCGAATATTACATAAGTTGTTTGTAAACATGATAAAATCTAACTCGATAAAGATTGATACTTGACTCATGTTCAAATAAACAGTTAAATGCACAATATTAGACCTGCATCCCGGTCTACTTGTTCAAACTCAACTTGTTTACACCCCTAATCATCTTGAAATAACTTATTCATCAATTTTTTTTTATGAAAATAAATTATAACATCAATTATGAAAATAAATTAATTCGAGGTTTATTTATATCATCGCGAATAAATAATTATAACATGCATCTAGAATCGATGTTAGGAGAGGGTTGTGCCTTTGTCGACTATCTTGTGTTGTGTAAGGAGAGGGTTGCATGGGGTCCATAATCGTGTTGAAGGGGATAGTCTTAGTCATAGTCCATGTACGACTAGCGTTCGGGAAAGAAAAATACGTACCCTTGGAAGATTACTATTGCATTTTTGTGCACTTTTGTCAAAAGTCTTGGTCCCTCATCTCGTTGAAAGAGACATTTGTGGTTGATGGTCTTTATAAGAGCGGTAAATAAATAACCCACTTGAGATCATGGGATAGGTCGAATTCGACTTCTAATGCTCGATTCATTTAATAGACGAAACGTTTGTTAATGCAAAATTATAATTATTTATTAAATGATTCAACTCGTATAAAACCCGATTCTACTCATAGAAGCTAGCTCGTATAAATAAAGTTATTAAATCTAATATAAATAATCTACTAATTAAAATGACGGAACTCGTGATTAAAGTTGAACTTAGTCTAATATTACATAAGTTGTTCTTAAACATGATAAAATCTAACTCGATAAAGATTGAAACTTGACTCATGTTCAAATAAACAATTAAATGCATCACGGTCTACTCGTTCAAACTTGACTTGTTTACACCCTGGCCTAATCGTCTTGAAATAACTTATTCATTACTTTTTTTTTTTTAAGTTTTCTCCCCAACCAAAATTTTAAGTTGAAAAAGACTGGACAAGTATATATATATATATATAAGTTAAGGATGCTGCTTAAATACACATCAATTATGAAAATACATTAATTCGAGGTGAATTAATAATTATAACATGCATCTAGAATCGATGTTAGGAATTGTGGAGGTCTTGGAATTAGTTCTTTCGGAATAATTATCATGGAGTAGTAAAGTACGAACATGCAGTAAGCTGCCTTCTTTGGAAGAATTAGAAGAAAAAGCTGCTTCCAGTGAATTAGGAACCAATTGAGCAAATAGGACAAAGTTGATGAGAAGGGAAAATACTTTCTTGTGGTTAATGATCACATTGTTTTTGTTTGTAGAGCAGCGTATATATCATACGGGCTTTATTTATAAAGGACTATCACTTAACTAACTTGAGAGTTTTGATTAAGAGATATAAACATGACATGAAGGTATAGATTGTTATTCGGGCAGTTTGTTACTGTACCCACTCCCACTTGTTGACACTTTCGCGGAATGTATAGTTTCTGATCTTGGGTAGCTGAGCACTAACCCGTACTCCGTCGCGGGAGGGACAAAGCAATCTTTAGGCCTACCTTTCACTGTGGTATCCCGCGGGGAGGTAAGTTCGGACAACAATTGGCTGACCACTCTTCACTGTGATAGGAGACGGGGTAATTTCTTTAGGTAGCGTTGAAGGCATGACCTGCTCTCCTCTACGGGAGGGATAAGGCTGCCTTTAGACAAGCATTTCCCAATGGCATCTCGCAGAGAGGTAAGTGTTCAGACAGTCTGTTATTGGACCCCCGCTCATTGATATCATAGGAAAGGTAAGTTTTGGGTTAGGCTGGTGCTGATCCCACTTTTCGTTACTATGGAAGTCGGAGTAATTTATTTAAGGGGCCGTGATGCCGATCTCGCTCTTCTCTACAAGAGGGATAAGGCCACCTTTAGACCAATCTTTCCCTATAGTGTCCCGCATGGAGGTAACTTCGGGTAGTCGCCAAAGGCTGACTTGCACTACGTCGCGGGAGGGATAAGGCAACCCTTAGGCCTACCTTTTCGTAGGGTACCTTGAGGAGAGGTAATCAGTTGATGCTCTTGTTGCCGTAGATTTCGTTAGCCACACTTTTATTGTTGGCGCCTTATTGGTAATGGGAAAGAGTGGAGTAGATGTTTTGCATTATCCTAAAAAGTCATATTTTTATTAAATAAAACGGGAAGTACAAGCTAGATGAACAGGTGTTACAAAATTAAAGGGCACGGGATCTCACTCTGGGGAGGTTGTCGTCCATCTTTCTCTTCAAGAACATGCACCATCCCGTAACTGTTAACGTTGTGTTTCGTACACCTTTGGGCCAAGCGTCAACAACTAAAGTCTTCAAAGATGGGACTGCATAAGGTAGAAAATACTGCAGTTTGAGAGGGCGGCCTCGGGGCCAGATAACCTCCGATACCAAAGTTAGTAAATATTTTTGGACCGTAGTAAATAAGTAATAGAGTCTAGGGATCAAAGAAATATTCTAGTACCTGGGATCTGCTATTTATACTACAAGCTTGAGGAACAAACAGTTCCTACTTCCAAAGTGTCCGTGCTTCCCCTACAATTCATTGTGTTAGAGTTTTTAAGTGTGGCATGGCTCTGCGACGGCGTCATTAATGTGATGTGGCTCTCCGACAATCGTAATTTAACGTGGCGTGTTGTCCTGGTGGTGAAGCCATTAATGCGGCGTGGTTATCCTACTTCCTTCTCTCAGTCTATCTCTTTTCTGGGTCATTTATCCCCTTTCTGTCAGTATGTCAAGGGCTCCCCGTATATCACACCTGCTATATGGGCGGGCACTCGAGGAGTTGACACTACTCGAGGGGGCCTTAGATCGACAAATCTCATCCTCTGCAGCACCATCCCTCCAATAGGTTATGTACAAATGAGTCTCCTAGTGGGCCGAGTTAATGGCTTCCTTCTTCTAGCCGGACTCAATTGGGCCTTTTGTACTTTGGGGGGAAATCCCCTTACAGTTACCCCGCTAATTCTCACCAGACGAATACGGTGATTTGATCATGATTTGATCCCGCCTTCTTACCAAGGCCAAGAACCTTACTAAGGTTTTCTAAGGTCCATGAGGCTTCTGTAGATTAGCATTTCTAACGGCGTTCCTATCTTCCATGATAGGCTCATCTTTTCATAACATCTTTTCAACCTCATTAACAAAGGGGTGTCAGGCGGCTATGTGGGTCACTTCATAAACCACATTCCTCTAATCCGAAACGGCGAGTATCCTTGTGGTCACAGTGCATTAGATTTTAACCGTCACCTTCTTCTTTTTTTACCCTGCCAGCGCCTGGTTGCAATTGACGACCCCGCCATGTTGATGTCCCTTCAGCTTGTGGTTTTTTTGTCGGGCCATCCATCTTTCCGTTTGTCGGTCTTTAAAGGGATTCTACCCCGCCGAGCCTCCTCGTTTTCATTTTGCCCAGCCGATTTCTTTTCTCCTTTATTTTGATTGCCTTTTCCCTTTACTCCTTTTTCCTTAACCACCTTTCCAATTTATTCCTATTTCCTGCATTGTCAAACTGTTAGTTTCTGTTTTGTGAAGATTCCTTTGTTGAAGATTCTTTTGTTGAATATTCGTTTGTTGGGGATCCCATTGATAGAGGCTCTTTTGATGGAGATTCTGTGGACGGAGATTCCATTGTTGAAGATTCCGCTGATGAAGATTCATTTGATGGAAATTTCGTTGATGGAGATTCTTTTGATCATTGATGAAGATTCTTTTGATGGAGATTTCGTTGTTGAAGATTCTTTTGTTGAAGATTCCATTGATAAAGAGTCTTTTGTTGAAGATTCCGTTGATGAAGATTCTTTTGTTGATTATTTTGACGGAGATTCTTTTGATGAAAATGCTTTCACTTAGGGTAATCATAAGACTAAAACCCGCACTCCATTGGGGAGGGGTCAAGCTACCTCAAGTTAGTTCACCCCTTTTGGTTCCCCAAGGAGGTAACTTCTTTGGGCTGCCATTGGGGCAGTCTGCTCTCTCATTGTGATGGGAGTCTAGATAAGTTATTCGGGCCACGTTGAAGGCAGGACCCACTCTCCACTGCGGGAGGGATAAGGCCGCCTTTAGGCTGACCTTTCCCTGTTAAGTCCTATAGGGAGGTAAGTCATTCTAGTAGTCTATTACTGGACCTGCTCCCACTCGTTGACATCACAGGGAGAGGTAACATTTCCCTTTATATCCCGCGAAAAGGTAAGTTATTTGGGCAGTTTGTTACTATTCTCGCTCCTGCCTATTGTCACTTACGAGGAAAGTATAGTTTCTGATGTTGGATAGTTGAGGACTAACTTGCACTCCGTCGCAGGAGGGACAAGGCAACCTTAAGGCCTACCTTTCCCTATGGTATCCCTTGGGGAGGTAAGTTTAGACAGCTATTGGTTGACTGCTCTTCGCCATGATGGGAGTCGGGATAACTTATTCAGGTTGTGTTGAAGGCAGGACCTGCTCTCCTCTACAGGATGGATAAGGTCACCTTTAGGCCGACCTTTCCCTGTTGAGTCCTACTAGGAGGTAAGTCAATCTAGCAGTCTGTTACTGGACCCGCTCCCACTCGTTGACATCATAGGGAGAGGTAACATTTTTAGCTAGGCTAGTGCTAGACCCACTTTTCACTCATAGTGGAGGTCGGGGTAAGTTTTCGAGTTGCCGCAAGGGACAATCTCACTCTCCTTTGTGAGGAGGACAAGGTAACCTTTAGGCATACCTTTCCCCTTATATCTTGCAAAGAGGTAAGTTATTCGGGCAGTTTGTTATTGCACTCACTGATAAGTAGGATTTTTATGTGATTTAATTATTCTTTTATTTATGAAAAGTGTTAGTTTCCTTCAATTTTATTTTATATTTTCTTTCATTTCTTGGATTTGAAGGAATAAGAAGATTTAGTGCGAAATGAGAGCATTTTGGTTAAAAAAAAGAGACCACGGAACCAGAATTGACTTCTCGGTAGGCGATGAGTGAGAAGAGTTAGGAGATGAGCGAGATAATTTACTCTCGATAGGCGAGGAGACCCAATGGTGATTAGAATTGATGAGAAGACATGGCAATAAGTTTCTGGGTGGTTAGGTTGGGTGACTAGTCTAAATGATCAACTTATACAACATCGTGGGCGACAACTAGCAAAGGCAAGTAGCTTTACCGCTTGGTAGGTTGGCGAGAGGAGTCTTTCATCTAGTCAAGAACCTTACATCTTGGCCATTGGGCGAGGAGACTGGTTATATTCAACGCATATGACATCTACACGGTGGGATCCTCCCGAGTTCCGTAATCAATCTGCTGACTACCAAATCCTCCCGATTTATGCAAATCAAGCCGATTATCACTGAATCTTCCATTTTTGATAATTCCGTTATTCTGCTGATATTTTTTTTTTTATGTTAACATTTATCTTTAGAAACTATTTTCCAGATTTTTAGGCTAGATTGTAGCTGCATTATCTTGTTTCGAGATTTGAGTTTTGACATCTATTTAATCCCGGCTTGTGGGATGATAAAAGGTCTGCTTTTGAGTTCTTTTTTTTGTTTTTTTAGTGAGAGTTTTAGTATTCTGGTGTTTATTTCAAGGAGGCGGATTTGGAGGGCAAAGATGAGAGCCACATGCTTCATCAACTGACTCCAACAAAGAACATCATTGTTATTCTTTTCAATTTCATTATGAATTAATTTTATTTTCTAGAGGTTTGATGTAGCCTAGCGTTAATCACACAATTTATATTCTAAGTTATTTATTTTCAATATTTCCACGATTGAGTATTTATTCCTTGTTCATGATGCTTGCAATTAGCTAACTATTGCTCAATCTATTGGATTGCAATGAGATCGAGAGGTGATTTGTGATTATAACTTTTGGATTAAGCACCATTAGTTGAGCGAAAGTAGAGATACTTTAACGTGATTATTGTGATTTTCAAGAAAAATTCAAAGAACTTAATGAGTTTCCAATTAGTTAAATTCACATAGAGATATGGAGTTATTAATTGAAAATATTTTTAGTATTGTTCGAGAGAAAATATTGAATAGTTAAGGAATTTTTATCATCAATGTGGGGTAATTGGAATTCTATGACAATTGTGTGGGATTTGCTAATTGAAATCAAATGCTCTAGATCTATTCTTATTATCTTCAAAATCTTAATTTTAATGCTCATTTCTTAAGTTTAATTAGATAATCCATTTTTCAAATTTCTGTTTTCCAAATAGTAATTAATTTAGTAAATTTCAATACTCAATAGCATAATTAATCTCTGTGGGTTTGACATCCATTTTATTTAAACACTTTACTACTTGATACGATTCTGTGCACTTGCAGATATTTTCAACACAACACCCTCTCTCGCCTGTTGACACTTAGAAGGAAGGTACAGTTTCTTATGTCGAATAGTTGAGGGCTAATCCACATTCCATCGCAGGAGGGACAAGGCAACTTTGAGGCCTACCTGTCCCAGTGGTATCCCGTGGGGAGGTAAATTTTGACAGCAATTGGCTAGCCGCTCTTTTCCATGATAGGAGACGGGGTAAGTTCTTCGAGCCACGTTGAAGGCATGACCCGCTCTCCTCTGCAGGAGGGATAAGGCCACCTTTAGGCCGGCCTTTCCCTGTTGAGTCCAGTAGGGAGGTAAGTCATTCAGACAGTCTATTACTGGATCCGCTCCCGCTCATTGATATCACAGGAAAGGTAAGTTTTGGGTCAGGGTAGTGCTGATCCCACTCTTCGTTGCGGCAGAGGTTAGAAAAATTTATTCAGGGGGCCGTGTGGCCGATCCCACTCTCCTCTACAGGAGGGATAAAGCCACATTTAGGCCGACTTTTCCTATATTGTCCCACATAGAGGTAACTTCGGGCAGTTTATGACTGGATCCACACCCGCCTATTAATGTCTGCAAGGAAGGTAAATTTTCATTTTTGAGCCGCCAAAGGCTGACCTGCACTCTCCTCTACGGGAGGGATAAGGCAACCCTTAGGCCTACCTTTCCCTATGGTGCCCCTTGAGGAGATGATCTGTTGATGCTCTTGTTGCCATAGATTTCGTTAGCCGCGCTTTTATTGTTGGTGCCTGACGGGTAATGGAAAATCGTGTTGTAGATGTTTTGCATTGTCCTGAAGAGTCACATTTTTAATAAATAAAACATAAAGTACAAGTTGGATGAAGAGGTGTTACAAAATTAAAGGGCACAGGATCTCGCTCTGGGGAGATTGTCATCCATCTTTCTCTTCAGGGCAGTGCACCATCCCTTCGCCCCTCGACACTGGCAGGGCGAGTTGTAGATGGAAGCCTGCCACAATTTCTTCAGTTGTGCTCGACCTATTCTATTCTGCTGATGTCGTCCGAGGTGGGCCCTTCATCTTTCTGCTTTAGCTCTTGGACGTAGCATTCCCACCAATACCTTCTCTCCTCAGACTTCCCCCACTCCCTAGGGAGTGAGGAACTTCATTTTGAGGTGGTAGGTCGATGTGACAACCCTTAAGCTATTGAGGGCTGGCGTCCCAATGATGGCATTGTATGCTGACGGAGTTTTCACCACCAGAAAGTCGACCATAGCAGGGCTTGTGCAGGGACTACTTCCTACCAGGATGGACAGCGTGATTGTTCCCACTAGCTTGACAATGCTTCTAGAAATGCCTTTTAAGGGCATTGGGGTGGCCAATAGCCGAGATGTCTCAATTCTCATCTTAGCGAAAGCTCCCAAGAACAGGATGTCCGAGGAGATCCCATTATTGATGAGGATTTTGCTGGTGGTGAAGTTGGTGACTAGCATTGTGACCACTAGGTTATTGTCATGGGGGTACATGAACCCTTCTTCATCAGCCACCTTGAATGAGATTGCCGGAGTAGGGTCACCCCTTCGTTGTTTGGCGGGATGATATTTTGCCGAGTACACCTTGTAGTATCGAGCCTGTCTAGCCTGTGCTTTCCTGCTCGATGAGGTAATGCCCCTGCCCGCGAACCCTCTAGCAATGGTTGGAATCTCCTCAAGGGGGCTGTTGCCTTGGTGGCGAATGGGGGGACCTGGCGGTGGCCCCCTCCTCACCAGTTGTCGTTGAGGGCTGTTGGCCCGTTTGTTCCAGTCGCCTCGGTCTCGACTTCTCTCTCTTGATCTTCCTCTTCTCTCTTGCTCTAGTCTTTGGGCCGAGTAGTGGTAGCATCTCTTTTGTTCTGCATATTCCCTCATTCCTCTTGGGTATAAGTAATCCTCAGTATTGTGTGAGGTGTACGGATGGTATGTACAACAGCGGCGCATTATTCCCCAGTCATCATCCTTTTGTCTGGCGAACATAGGCTGGTTGTACCGTGGTTTTGGTCCCTTTGCTAGGACTTCCTCTCACTTCTTCTCTTGGGAGCCCTTCTCCCCTTTCTCATAGGGCTTGGCCTTGGTTGGGACCTTCTCCTTCCTTTCTACCAATCCACCTCCTTCCTTCGAGGCTCTGTCAATGCGTGAAGAGTGTCTTCCACGTTGATGAAGTTGTTAGCCTAGTCAATAAATTCTCGCAATGTTGCGGGAGTTCGTCTGGCTAGCTTGGCCATAAATTGGGAGCGGGCCAGACGCTTCCCAGGAGGACTGTCAAGGTTATCTTCTTGTCTTGGTCGTCGGTGGTCATGCGCTCTTTGTTGAACCTGACTAAGTAGGACTTCAGGCTTTCATCCTCCGTTTGTTTGATAGTGAGGAGGTACACAGCCGAACGCCATCTCCTCTGACCAGACATGAACTGGGTTAGGAACAGCCAGGCTAGCTCGTCGAAGCTATCCACTGATCCAGGTGCTAGTGACCCGAACGATACACTTGTCGACCACTTCAGGGTCAGTGGAAATGACCTGCATGCTATTTCGCTGGGAAAACCATGTAACGTCATGTGAGCCTTGAAGGTTTCCAGGTGCTCGAGGGGGTCCCTTCATCCGTCATACATATCCAAAGTAGAGACTCTGAACTTTTTGGCAAAGGAACCACCATTACTTCTTTAGTATAAGGCATACCAGTGCTTGTGAGCAATTGGTCTATCATTAACAACGTGCTCACTTTCCTCGTATTTCCCTTTGAGGCTGCAAAGCTCTTCCTGCATGTTTTTCTACTCCTCATCCTTGTTGAGTCCTACATGTGATCCTTCATTCTCAGTGTCGCTGGATCCTGCCCCACCGGCTCTCTCCCTTCGAGGTTTTTTTAGTTCCTTGTTCTCTTTGCGAAGTGTTTGCACTTCACCAGTTAACTTCGTTACCCACTCCTCCATGGTTTTCAACCTCACTTCCAAGGCGTCCCCTGTATCTCTCCTGAGTTGTTCGGAATGGGTTGTCGCAGGCATAAGCGGAACATGTAAGATTTATTACGATCCCACAGACGGTGCCACTGTTAACTTCATGGTTCACACACCTTTGGGCCAAGTTCCGACAACTCAAGTCTTCAAAGATGGGCCCTACACAAGATAGAAAATACTGCAGTTTGAAAGGGCGGCCTCGGGGCTGGGTAACCTCCGATACTAAAGTTAGTAAATATTATTGGAGTGTAGTAAATAAGTAAGAGAGTCTAGGGATCAAAGAGATATTCTCGTACCTGGGGTCTGCTATTTATACTACAGGCGTGACGAACAAACAGTGCCTGCTTCCATAATGTTTGTGCTTCCCGTACTGTTCATTGTGTTAGAGTTTTTAACTGTGGCGTGGCTCTACGACAATGTCATTAATGTTGTGTGGCTCTGTAACGGTCATCATTTAATGTGGCGTGTTGTCCAGGTGGTGGAGCCATTAGTGCGAAGTGGTTATCCGACTTCCTTCTCTCTGTCTTTCTCTTTTCTGGGAGGTTTATCCCCTTTCTATCAGTAGATCAAAGGCTCCCCGTATATCACACCTGCTATGTGGGCAAGCACTCGAGGATTGGACACTACTTGAGGGGACCTCAGATCGACGAGTCTCATCCTCTGCAGCACCATCCCTCCTATAGGTTATGTACAGAGGAGTCTCTTAGTGGGCCAAGTTAATGGTTTCCTTCTTTGAGTCAGGCTCAATTGGGCCTCTTGGGCTTTGGGGGAAAGTCCCCTTATATTGACCTCTGTTGTCTCTCAACATAATGAACATTAATATTCAGGTCATCGATGTTGCATTTCTTGCTTACTATAGATAAGTAAAACCTACCATTTTTTTTATCTATTTATTTTTTAATAATTCTTGAGTGAATCATACAAAATTCATGGTATTAAAAAATGTATTTAGACGTGGACAATGATTCTTCATATAACTTTTTAGTCATTTGCATAATTCTTTTCATGAGATATTCTTAGTCGAAACAAATTCAAAGAAAGTACTCATTCCTAATATATTGAGTCTAGGGGTGTGAAAGGAGTCGCGAGTGAGTAATGGACGTTTAAGACTTGTTCGTTTAACTTTTATTTGACTACGAGTCTAGCTGGAGCTCAAGTTTATCAATGAGTCTAACTCAAGCTCGAGTTTACCAAATCGATCACTTGAGGAGCATGATTTCCTCTTCTCATTACAAAGTTAAAGATAATACTACTAAAAAATCACTACAACAAATTTGCTTTTTAGTGACAAACTGTCACTAAAGACGAATGAGATTTTTTTTACATTCTAACGAATGTGAAAATTACGTTCGGACATGTGGCTACATACGTGCGAACATGAAATTTTTTAGCGCAAACGTTCGAAACTTTGTAATTAACGTTCGAACGCTATTTATAAATTTAAATTAAATATGACTCTAATTTAAAATTTATGTGGTTTTTATATTGCATAATTTGTATACAAGTCTAAAAAGTTGACTTGTATACATTTATATATACACAATTTGTAAAATATTATAATTATATATTTATATAATATAAATATATTTATGTTTATATATACATATTTAAATATATATTTATGTTTATGTATATTTGAAGTGCAGTAATTTAGTATTGAAATTGAAAAATATAACATTAAAGAAGATTGATAATTGTAATTAAAAAATCATAGATATATTAAATAATATTGTTCCTTACAAATATTAAAAATAAAATACAAAATATGATAGAAGTACGTAAACAACACTTAGATGATATTGTCGTCCGGGAAAGTCGTAGCGGCCCTTACCTCCTCAGTCAAGATATCAACCTTGTCTCTGAGGATATGTACACGGTGTGACATCTCGGCGACAGACTCCTCTAAAGGCCCGAGCCGTTCATCGATCTTATGATCGATATGCGCAGTCAGCTGTGAGATCACTGCATCAACCCAAGCAGGCCGCACATCTCCCGTAGATGTACTCGCATGCTGCTGACCACTACTCCCCACACCGGGCTAGGGCTGCGTCGGAGGAACTTGATCCTCTACAGGGGTGGCCGACGTCCCCTTGCCTGTACACTACTACGTTGTTGAGTGGTCATGTCGAGGGCGCTCATCTGATCTTTGACTCGCTCTAAAGGCTAGGTTGGCACTCCCATAGCAAGTAATAACAGGCTGAGCAGGACACCGTATGGGAGGTTGTCCGTGGAGCCGATGCTCGCCTCGTAATGAGTCTTGTCAAAGATGAGGAGTGGCAAATCTATGGCATCTCCACTTGCCACCCGCATCAAAAACTGTGCCCGAGTCTGACTAAATGTGGTCTTTGTGCCACAGGATCCATATTTGTTGCAACTATAAGATGCAACATGTGGAAGAACGGTAGCAGATGATTTTGGTGGAAGGAGTTCGGCCTCTCGATCTGCATGTGGTCTCTCTCGATGAGGATGTAGAAATCCTCGTCTCGGTCGTCCTAGCCGAAGGGCCAGCACCCTCGGCCTCTGACTGGTTTGCATATCTGGTTGATGATGCATCAAGTGGGCCAGTAGATGATGCAGAAGTGCCTACATCTGCCTCAGTCGATGTCTGAATCCTCGACGAATCCCGTGGTGTTCGACGTTGACATCGAGTGAAAACTCAAATGTCACACCACATACAGTCACAGTATGAGAGGATGCGTCCTGAGACATGGAGCACATCTCCATATATAACTCCTGAACCATTGAGGAATATGCCTTACCCTCAATGTGCAAATATTTCCCCAGCCTCTACTGAGGAAGACATCTCTCAGGTTGGTCTACTCCCATCTGAGCTCATCGAACTCATTGATCAGGGCCTTTCACTCGACCATAATAGTTGGAGATCCAATCCGAGCAGTGTTTTGAGTGGTTCCTTCCCTCCCTCGTTTCCTGGAATGCAAAGAATGAACCATCTCCTGAAAATAGAAAATGAAACAAAATTAATTGTACTATTGATGCATATTTGTCTTAATTTTAAACTGCTCTGCATTAACGATCGAACATAGAAAAATATACGTTCGAACGTTATGATGAAATGGTCGGACGTGTATCTTTTATGTTCGAACGTTAAGACAAACCGTTCGAACGTAGAACATATAATAAATTTAATTGTTATACGTTCGAACGTAATAAATATACGTTCGGAAGCCAAATTGTTAAAAATATAAATAAATTTAAAATAATTACGTTCGAATGTAAATGTAGTAACGTTCGAATGTATAAAATATACATTCGGACGTGGACTACCAACAGTTAAGAAATTGAAACGCCGTACGTTCGAACGTTTTGGTGTAACGTTTGAATGTTACGAGACAAAACGACTGAGTCAAGTCAACCATTCTCGAAAGCTCGAAAACCATATTTCCAGTGGGCTAAATGCTAAAGGTCACCGTAGAAATGAAGTATACACTCCAAAGAACATTTCTACGGTGACCTTTTGGCCAATGGTAACCCATGGTGGCCGAAAAATCGAGTTGAATATCGGGCCACCATGGGTTTCAGTTTTAATAAAAACTGAACCTAAATCGACGTATAAAATACATATTTAAGATAAAATTTATATGCCTACCTTTTAGTGACGGTTGTGACGGAAATTGACTGCGGCGGCGATGGAGGAGTGGTAGTGTGCAAACAGAGGAAAACAGAGAAAATGACGTTTGGCCGTTCGGTTTTGGATTTACATGCATATAACATTCGAACGTTATTCCTAATAACATACCAACGTGTAATGAAACGTTGGAATGTTAAGAAATATAACGTTCCATATATATTTCCTAGTAACGTTCCATTTTAGTATAAATCTAATTTTTCCCTTTTATTAATATTTTTGTTTAATGATTTAACTATATAGTAATTATAATATATTATATAATATATATTAACAAGATATTAGTTATAATATATTATATAACTATAATTGGACTATATAGTAACTATTTATATGTTTTAAATAGACTATATAGTAACTATAATATATTCTATAACTATAATATAGATAGAGGGGTTTGTTTGTCGGAGAAGATGGGGTTTCCAACTCCATATCCCAATTAGTCGGGTATGGAGGTTTGTTTGTTGGGTTATTGTTACCTCTATTTTAGATAGAGGGGTGCTATCTCTCAGACTTCTGTCTGAGGAGACTGCCATCTGGACTAGAGCATGTGTTACGTCTAAACTTTTACTCAAAAATGATGAATAAAAATTCAGAGCAGTTTTGCCTGCAAGTATACAGGTGTCGTAGTACGTTACAGGATCGAATCCACAAGGATTGACTAATGTGATAAAGGGAATAAAATGAAAGGAGATTTAAAAATAAGAACATATAATAAAAAAAAAAATGAGATTACTGGGTTGAGGATTTTAAACGTAACAGAATATAACTGAAACAATAAAGTGAATTAATATGGAGAACGACTAAGGTTTCGAGGATCCGTCTAATAATTTATGAAATTGTTTCCAATCAATTTAACTCAGTTAGACTAGAATAATGATTCTGTCTAACTGGAAAATTTAACAATTAAGCCCAAGAAAATTAATCACCAAATATTAAGTTTGAATAATTGAGGGTAGAGACATTCACAAGTCCAATTAATTACCACAGGGATTTTTCAAGCATTCACTGTATTCGGAAATCACAATGAATCAAGAGAAATATATAGATAATCAACGTTTCTAATAATAATACCAGTCAATTAATCAAACTCACAATATGAACTCTATTATTGATATAAAACAATATTTAAATTATTAGACTTCACCTCTTCACCTTAGTATAAAAAAANAAATGAAAAAGATTTAACTAAACAAAGAAATAAAAACTAAACTAAAATAAACACTGCAAATGAAAATAAAAGCTGAAATAAAACACTGCAAATGAACTATAAATTGAACTAAAAGAAAAACACTGCAACAATACACTGCTAAAAGGAAAAGTGAAGAGCTCTTCGTCCACTCAAGCCTTTTTATAGGCTTCAAGAAACCTTCAGCTGCACTGCATGTGTGATGTTCGGTCCATCACTGCACGCGTGACTCTTCAGCATGTTGATACTAGCTGCTGCCCACGTGAATACACGTTGTTCTGCTTCCAGCATATTTCTCTTTTCTTCTTCTTTTTCTTTCTTTTCTTTTCTTTTTCCTGCTTTCTGTTTCTTCCCGTCTGCTCCATCTTCATCTTTTTTTATTTTATTTTTCATTTCTGCTTCCGCCCGTCTCTCCCTTTCTTTCTGTTCTTTTTTTTTTGTTTCCGCATGCGTCCTCTTCTGTTTTTCTTCTTCTTTCTTTTTTTCTTTTCTCTTTTTCTGCCTAGCATGTTCAGCCGCACGCTTCTCTTCTTCTTCTTTTCTTTTTTTTCTTTCTTTTCTCCTCCAGCACGTTCGTCCGTCGCGTGCGTCTGTCTCCACGTGCTTCCAGCGTCCTCTTCCTCTTTCTTTTCTTTTCTTTTCTTTTTCTTTTCTTCCCTCTGCCTCCAACTGTGCTTCATCCAGCTTTTCTTTTTTTTTTTCCTTTCTTTTTCTTCTCTGCATGCACTGCCACGGCTTCTTCCTCCTCTTTTCCTTTCTTTCTTTCCTCACGTTTTGGGCAGTGGCACACGGTTGTATGCGGGCAATATACGTGCGGTGATGTTGTGCATGCAATAAGAGGTTCTGCCATGGTTGTGCTGCTACGGTGGCAGTGCCCTACGGCTGCATGGAGGTGTAACTCGCATGGACGTGTTTGAGGATGGTTCACGGTTGGAAGAGCACTGGGCATGCTTGATGGAGGAGCACAAGACGTGTAGGAGTGCTGTTGGACTTGGAGGGGTGCTGCACTGGGCGGTGGAAACGCACGGCTGGAGGTTGAAGACGACTCGAGCGAGAGGTTGAAGATGAATCAAAACGACTTGTCGTTTTCGCCTGTGAACGAAACAACAAGTCGTTTAGAACAGGGACGCTTTTAATTCGACAGACAGAATGACACGTCGTTTTCGTTCGTGAACTAAACGACACGTTGTTCTATCAAACAGGCGAATTCAACTTAACTTAAAACGACATGTCGTTTAGTCAACGCAGAAAATCAAAAAAATAAAAATAAAAATAAAAATAAATAAAAATAAAAATAAAATAAAATAAAAATTAGACAAGCAAAATTAAATAATGATCACATAAAATAAAAATAAAACTAGACAAATAAAATAAGATAAAATAAGATAAAGAAACTAAAATAAATAAAACTAAACAAGAAATAAAAAAAAAAAAATCAAACATTAAAAGTATGTTGTGCATGTGAAGAACTTATTGCCCAAATAAATCACAAGTTATAAAATCAAGCATAAACTATGCTTTTAATCAATTTAATTCACAACTTGGATTTATTCCTCTTAATCAATTTTTCCATCTAAAACCAATGATAAAATAATAAAACAATTAAAAATATATTGGTTTTAAATGTGTAAAATATGCAATAATGCAGCTCAATCAGCATGCCAGCCGCGGAAGTGTGCTGGGACGCTATTAACGATTGTAATTAGCTTTCTTAAGTCAACTTTGTATGTCCCCTTTCATGAATGGAACGAGATCCGCTTTTATCAACAAAAAAAAAACTATAATATATAAAACTTACTATTTATATGTTTTAGATAGACTATATAGTAACTATAATATATTATATAACTATAATATATAATATTTACTATTTATATGTTTTAGATAGACTATATAGTAACTATAATATATTATAGTAACTATTTATATGTTTTAGATAGACTATATTGTAACTATAATATATTATATAACTATAATCTATAATATTTACTATTTATATGTTTTTTCTTTTCGATGGAAATAGATTCATTTCATTAATGAACCGAAGTTACAAATGTAACTTATCAATACATGGAAAAACTAAACTATAAGTCAACTACGCATCAGCTCTAGAGCTTCCCCACACACAAATGACTTTCTGGCGGACATTGTCTTAACTTCTAAAAAACTCTCTCCTAAACAGAGAAAGCGCTCTGTATGAATAGAACTAAAGGGCCGCTCAATCCTCCCTAGGAGGATGAATACGGGACACTGCTGTGGACATCAAATCCAATAGCCTAATTCCTATTTAATTACTAACTAAAAACAAAAATATACCTAAATACCACAAACAAAATACAGGACCCCAAGTACTGGTGCGACCCCGGACATCACGCTGACCGAAGGCATCGGCACTTCAAAATCAGACTGGACGAGCACCCAGTTCGCGCACGGACAACAACATCTTGCTGTACAACCACCAGCCTATGCATCGTCCAACACTCTCGAACCACTCTTGCCCCGGATTACGCCCGATCCAAAGGCTCAACACCACACTCGGGTCAACAAAATTAACAACAAAACATAAAACGTAAAACAACTACAAAAAACTAAAAATTACAGAATAGAAAATAAACAACAAAGAAAACAGAAAAACAAAACTTGGGTGAACAGTGCTCAAAACTCGACATTGGAACGTGTACGGCACTGGTCACTTGGGGAGGAAAACCGACGGTCAATCTTGGAAGCCCCAAAGTCAGGGAGGCCATACAAGCCGAGCATGGCGTCGGCAGAGAGCTCCACAGTGGCGTGTGATGACCACATGCCGACGAGATCAGGAAGCTTCGTCCCTCGCGTGTGGGCTACGCTCCACTCCGATGAACGCCATTTTTTGTGGTCTTGAAGATCTGCGGCTGTGCTTCATCCCGGTAGGGCGCGTGTAGAATGTTGACAGCTGGAAAGGGCCAAACGGTGTTCCTCCCTTATTAGACTAGAAAAAATACAAAAAAAAGCAACAAAAAACAAAACGCAACCCAGAAAAAATATACAGAAGAGAAGGGAGGGGGAGGGAGGGAGAAAAAAGTAAAAGGGGGGGGGGAGGAGCCGAAGCCCCCACCCCTTTCGCTTGATCTGTTTGAGAGAGTTTAGAGAGAAGGGGGAAGATTTTCTAGAGAGAGAAGGAAGGTGGACTCGCCTGGATTCTGTTATACTATTTATATATTTTAGATAGACTATATAGTAACTATAATATATTATATAACTACAATATATAATAGTTACTATTTATAAGTTTTCGATAGACTATATAGTAACTATAATATATTATATAACTATAATATATAATTATTTAGTTTAAGAATATTTTAAAACTATATATAGTAGATGGAATATATATAACTATTAACTTAATTTAATTATATTCACGTTCTAACGTTAATTGAATTGCGTTCGAACATTTAAAAATGTAGGCAAGAAATTTCCCGCTCAATTGTATCGTTTGGACCTGATAACATATACGTTTGAACGTAACAAAATTGTTGGCGGGAATTTTCCTGCTCTATTATTGTCTTTTGTGGTGAGCATTTGTGTTCGAACGTTGATTTTGAAAATTTGACTGGCCGGAAGTAACGTCCGAACGTAGAAATGAATCGTTAGAACGTTAATTCTAATAAAATGTTTTTTGCATGAAGTCACGCACAGGAGGGAAGCAGCTTCCCCCGTGCGCGAAATAGAGAGGAGGGATATTTGACTGAGAGAGGGTTAGAGTGAGATAGAGGATTAGAGTGAGAGTGAGAGAGTTTGGTTATAGTGAGAGATTAGTGAGAGAGAGTAGAGTGAGAGAGAGAGTAGAGTTAGTGAGGGATAGAGTGAGAGAGGGTGATTATTGAGGGTTACGATTTTAGAAGTATTTTGGTAAGGAAAAACTATTTTTTCCATTAGTTCCAATTTTATGATATTTCTCTTGTGCTTTTTTTTTTTTTTTTTTAATTTATTTATATGTATATGTCTCTAAAAAGTTAGTATTCTTTCTTTTTTTTGAAGGATTGGTTATTTTGGCAATTTGAAAGCTTATAATTTGTAAGAGGATATACAAAAGTTTTGTGCTAGGTATATTTCTAAACTTTAGTTATATATGTTTATGAATTTTATGAATATATTTGTGAGTTTATTGTGTTTATTGATGAATACAAATGTTTATGAATATTGTTGTGGAAAAATTGTGAGGTTTAGATAATATTGTTGTAGAAATATTGTGAAAATATTGTGTCTTGGATTTTAAATGTTGTGATTAGTGTTGATGAAGTATAATTATATTTTGTGAGTTTATTGTGTTTATTGATGAATACAAATGTTTATGAATATTGTTGTGGGAATATTGTGAGGTTTAGATAATTTTGTTGTGAGAATATTGTGAAATTTTTTTGTCTTGGATCATAAACAATGTTGTGATTATTGTTTATGAATTGAACTTGTGGTAATATTGTGAAAATGTTATGATATAGATTAGAAATATCATGATTATTGTTTATGAATTTTGTGAATATTTTGTATGTTTATGGTGTTTTATTGATGAATGAATATGTTTAGAAACATTATTGTGGGAATTTTATTATGTTAAGATAATTTTGTTGAACTTAGAGGGATAAAACAATAGTATTATAAATGAATACAAATATTTCAACTTAATAAATAAATAAGTACCAATTAGTTATAATATTGTGAAAATAACAACTTAGATGGATAAAACTAAATATAATAAATGAATACAAATATTTCAACTTAATAAATAAATAAGTATCAATTATATTTAATATTGTGAATGTAACAACTTAGATGGATAAAACTAAGTATAATAAATGAATACAAATATTTCAACTTCATAAATAAATAAGTATCAATTATATTTAATACTGTGAAAGTAACAACTTAAAGAGATAAAACTAAGTATAATGAATGAATACAAATATTTCAACTTCATAAATAAATAAGTGTCAATTATATTTAATATTGTGAAAGTAACAACTTAGAGGGATAAAACTAAGTATAATAAATAATACAAATATTTCAACTTCATAAATAAATAAGTACCAATTATATTTCATATTGTGAAAGTAACAACTTAGAGGGATAAAACTAAGTATAATAAATAAATACAAATATAATAACTATAAATATATATAAGTATCAATTGATGCATATTGTGAAAATAACAACTTAGAGGGATAACACTAAGTATAATAAGAATTAAAATTATATAACGAGGGAGAATGATCTCGAAGAAATGTCTGCCAAATTGCTTGAGTCTCAAAGTCTCTCTGGCCTTGAGAGTTGTAAAGGCCAGAAAGTTTGTGACAGTTAAGTAATTAGACTAAAGTTTAGACATTTCTTCAAAATTATTCCCACTCGTTGTGTACGTATGTCAGTAGTTGTACCAACATATTCTTTCATCTCTATCTAGTTCAACAATATAAGACCTCTAAATGTTTTTAACATTACAAATTTCAATATTTTTTCCTTATATTATTTCATGTGGTTTTTGAATGAATATGTGTGACATTGCATATCTAACCTTAGACCCATTCAGGAATTAGTGTACATTTAGGTGTCCACTAATTCCTGTATTGTCCAGTGTGGACAGTTTTGGATTATATCATATGTATTGCACATTCTTGTTACTTCTACTGAACAAGTTTAGTATGAAGTTTCGGTGTATTCCTCTACTGTTCTTTGAGTATACTGTTCGTAGGGTCACAATCCCTCTGAGTGAACATGTATACTTGGAGAACTATGGGAGGTGCTGCCAAAACTTCTACTGACGTGGAAAGTAGCAGAGTAACGGAATATGTACAATATGGATAATATAATCTCGAATGGGATAGGACCAACTACCTTATAAAAATTAGCAGTGGCAATTGGAGCATGACATGCATGTGAATTTTCAATGTACATTAAGTGTTACTAATAGATAGAACTTTTTAGAAATGGACAAAAGTTGGATGCGTTTAGGCGATAGACTTGGAACGAATTACGCAGCCTATGCGCATGGAGTAAGAACCTTCATTGATTTTGCTCGGGGCTCTGCTGATAGTCGTGGTTACATTAAGTGTTCATGTAGAGGGTGTAAAAATTTGTGTGCGATAGGGTTGACTGAAGTTGAAAGTCATATATTTGTGAACGATACAGATCTGGGGTATACCCGATGGGTATTGCATGGTGAGCCGTATGCACAATCAGCGGATGCATTGTTCAGTCATCCAAATTATTTACGAGACATGGATGATGATTATGAGTGGAGATGGAGGAGATGTTGGGTGACATTGGAGCTGGGATGTTTATGGATGACGTAGACAAAAATGGCTCAAGTGGTGGAGAGAGTGATTCTGAAAACTTTGCTGCAATGTGGGAAGATGCAAAGCGTGGCTTTATCCAGGCTGTACAAAACATTCCAAAATGTCGTTTATTGTGCGGTTGCTTCACATTAAGTCATTGTGTGGGATGTCAACGAAAGCAATAAACATGGTATTAGACTTATTTAACGAGGTGCTTCCCGATGGGTCTGCATTGCCAAAGAACTTTTATGAAGCGAAACAGTTGAGAAAGGAATTAAGGTTTGAGTACAAGTCAATAAATGTATGCAAGAATGATTGTGTTTTGTTCTGGAAGGAGAACGAGGGGAAACACGCATGTCCTGTATGCAGAGAGTCAAGGTAGAAGGCCAAGAAAAATGTGCCGGTTAAGGTGTTGCGATATTTTCCGTTGAGACTTAGGTTGCAAAGACTATATATGTGTAAAAAAACAGCTACTGATATGAGGTGGCACGAGGAGAAAAGAGTTAAGGATGATGCATACATGAGACACCCAGCTGACTCACTTGCATGGCAATCTTTCGATGATCAATACCTAGAGTTTGGGATAGAAGCTTGGAACGTGCGCCTGGGACTTACTACCGATGGATTCAACCCTTTTAGAATATGAGTACAAGTTATAGTCCTTGGCCCGTAGTGTTGATTCCATATAATCTTCCGCCATGGTGATGCATGAAGGCACCAAACTTTTTGTTAACTTTACTTATTCCTGGCTCGAGATCACCTGGGAATGACATTGATGTATTCATGCAGCCGTTAATTGAAGAGTTGAAAGAGTTATGGGAAATAGGCGCCAGAACGTATGATGCATCCACGTCGACATGTTTTCAGATGCATGCTACAGTATTGTGGACCATAAATGACTTTCTGGCATATGGAAATCTTTTCAGTTGGAGTACTAAAGGGAAGTTAGCGTGTCCGACGTGTAATAAAGAAACTGCTAGTGAGTGGTTAACACATTCTTAGAAGTTGTACTTCATGGGTAATCAACGTTATCTACTAGCAAATCATGCATGGAGAAACGAATGTGCTAAGTTTGATGGGAGAGTAGAGGACATAATTGCACCAAATGAGTTGTCTGGAAAAGAGATAGTGGAACAACTGGTACATGTTAGAGCGAACAATTTTGGCAAAGGCCGGGGTAAGAATAAGAGAAAATGAGGCGAAGGAGAATTGAATTGGACAAAGCGTAGTATTTTTTTTTACTTGCCATATTGGTCGTCCTGCATGTTGCGACATAGTTTGGATGTAATGCACATAGAGAAGAATATATGTGATAATATACTGGGTACATTGATGAGCATTAATAAAAAGACAAAGGACACGATTAAGACGAGGAAAGATCTTGAGAGAATGAGAATTAAACATAATCTACATTTGTGAGTGGAAGGCAATAGGGTGGTCATGCCGCATGCATGCTTTACGATGACGAGGGAGGAGAGGATGGATTTCTGCAAATGGTTGCAAGGTGTGAAGTTGCCAGATGGTTATGCCTCAAATATCGGTAGATGCGTGAGCCCTGTTGACTGGAAAATTAGTGGATTGAAAAGTCATGACAGTCACCTTTTTTTGCAGAAGTTATTACCGGTGGGAATTCGTGGGAAGCTGACATCTAATGTACTTGTCGCCATAACTGAACTATGTATGTTTTTTAAAATTGTGCGCTCGAGTAATAAATCGAGATATGTTGCAGAAGATGGAAGAAGACATTCCTACTATACTCTGTAAATTTGAGTAGATTTTTCCACCATCATTTTTTGATGTCATGGTCCATTTAGCAATACACTTACCCCGGGAGGTATTATTGGGTGGACCGGTGTAGTTCTGTTAGATGTATCTAGTTGAAAGATATTTGGGTCGATTAAAGCGCACTGTTGGGAATAAAGCCAGAGCTGAGGGTTCAATAGTAGAGGCCTATATACACGATGAATGGTTGACGTTTTGCTCTCTATATATTTGTGGTGTTGAGACATGATTTAATCGTCAAGAGCAAAATGCTGATCTTCCTGCTCCGCCTCCTCGAGAGCTATCAGTGTTTTCCCAGAATGTACGACCCTTGGGTGCACAAATGGGTTACGATTTAATTGATGGAGAGTTGGGTAAAGTTCCTTGGTATGTGTTAAATAATTGCCGAGAGATTGATTGCTATCTCAGGTATGTTGTTGCATGCTTCAAGAAATTATAGTCAAATGTCATTTAATTATAACTTTTGTGCTCAAAATACTATTTTCTTTTGCACATATATACAGTGAGCACGTGGATAAACTTGGGATGTAATTCGTAGAGAATATAGAGGCAAGACACGAGGAAGAATTTCCCGGATGGTTTGAACAACGTGTATGAACTAAAACTACATTGTGATTATTTGACTTATAAATTTTTAATTCTAGGTTACTTTTAATACGTATATATTATTGAAATTGATAGATTTTGGAACAATGTGCTCATGATCCCGGATAAGTTTGTCCTGAATTGTATGCATTGGCCTGTGGTCCCTCTAATAGAGCACTTCGATACACTACATGCATAGTTCAAGGTTATAGATTTTATATTCTGGACCGTGAACATAATAGAAAGACTCAAAACTGTGGTGTGTTGGTCGAGGGAAGTCATGGAATAGACGATATTGACTATTATGGTGTCATACGTGATTGGTAGGTCTGTAACATATGTGTTTAAATGTGATTGGTGGGACCTAGGCAATGGTCGGGTTTCGATACATAGGGATAATCACTTTACGAGTGTCAATACGGCATCTAAATGGTACGAAGATGATCCATTCGTATTGGCTTGTCAAGCTACCCAAGTCTATTACTTGATTGATCGAATGAAAAGTGCTAATGAATATAGTGGAGAGATAACTTGGTGAGTAGTACAAAAATTTATCCATTGAAATATATATGAAGCAGGAACGAGTGCGGATTACAAGTATAGTGAAGATGAAGATGACACTCTGATAGTAGAGACCTACCAAGAAGATGGAGAGGGTATTAACTTGTTCGTTGACCTCGGTGCACTCGAGTTGCTTCCCTTGTGTAGAGATGACGTCCCACCTGTCCTTCTCGTCCCGTCCGTATTAAATGATCATTCAATTCAAGTAAGTGAAGAAGAAGAAGGAGAAGGGTCAGAAGAAGAAGATGAAGAAGAATCCGGGGAGGAAGTGGATAAGGAGGATGAAGAAGAGGTTGATGATGATGACGAAGATGCTATTGAGGGAGATTTTGAAACAAGCATGGAAAATACATCCGAAGAAGAATAATAAAAGTACTAAATATTTTATTCATATAGGTGACTATAAAATATTTAACTTTTCAATAATTTTTTCTAATTAATTTTTTTTATCATATTAATCGTGCCTTAAGGATGCCGCCAAAACGACAACGAAGAAATTTGCCCCTCTGCCTAGTCCAAGTCCCGAACCTGTTGAGGACTCCCCACCCGAGTGTTTCCCTCCTGAAAATCAAGTGCAGACGCAAGAGAACGACAACCAGTCGACATCTACCAGTAAGAAAATGTTATTGATAGTTAATTATATATCAGTACTTTTATCTCAATAACTATATAACTATAATTATATTATTATCTAATAGTTGAGGCATCCACTCGTCGTGGTCGTGGTTATACATGTGGCATTTCTCTTGAGAAATGCCGAAGGCATGGAAAACTCAAGGTCAACATTCTTGATAATTCCACTGGAGGAGTGGATGATAGTGCAGCAGCGCTTTCCTTCTATATTGGTACAGTTGTCATAGCTTATGCTCCATTTTATGTGCGATCATGGCGAGGTGTTTCGCTCGAGATTAAGGAGCACATTCCGAGCCATGTGTTGGTGAGTTTACGTTGAGAGTACATTTTTTGTAATATTATATTTTTGACGCAATTCGCTTATTAGGATGAATTCGACCTCAACTTTGGCCGTAACGAGGATTTGAGGACTGTGAATGGGTTGATGGCTACACTATTCTGACGTCACAAGGGACGATGTCATGACCACTTCAAGAAGTTTGAGACGATTGAAGAGGCTACGCAATTCCCTTTCTAGCAGATGAAGTTAGATGATTGGAGAAAGTGTTGTGATCTTTTCGCAACTCCAGATTATCAGGTATTCTAGATTAGTAATATCTAATGATTATTTACATATATATTTGGGCTATATATTTTATGTATATATATTACAATTAACATTTTTAATTTATTTTGTAGCACTTAAGTTCTACGAATGCTAATAATAGATCCGCTTTGACTGTCCACCATCGTGCTGGTTCAAGATCATTCCACCGTCTTGCTAATAAAATAGTAATTAATAATATTATTGAATTCGCTTATTTTTTTGATATTTTTTTATTTAAATACTAACATTCTCTTTTTAAAATTGCTAATGTGGCTTTGTTAAAAACATGATGATCCAGAAAAGTTTTCCCGCATTCATGTCTATGCTGCTGCTCACACTAATGAGCGTAGTGAGTGGATGGATCCTGCCGCTGCAGATAATTATGTAAGCATTGTTACTTTTGTTCAATAAATTTTGCAACATGTGAAAAATTTATTTTTTATTTTGTATTTCTTTTAATACGTTACTTATCGTGTGTTTTCTTTGACATGGAAGGAAAAAATGATGGAGATGCAGTCAGCTTCTGGGGAATCCTCTCCGAGTGACATAGACATATTCACGCAAGTGCTCGGGGCCCAACTCTAGTATGGCAAGAGGTTTGAGACTATCTTTCAAGCATTCTGGTTCATTCTCATCATCTTCTTCGACTTCACAAATTAATAATCTTACCAAAGATTTGGAAGCTGCACGACGCGAGAATGAGTATATGAGGTCGAGGCAGCAAGAGTTGGAGTCCCTCTTAGAGTGACAATCTCATTTAGAGATGGGTTTGTGGGACCAACAGAGAGACCAAGAAGAAAGAATGAGCAATGAAGTCAAAGAGCAAGTGCAGCGGGAGATGATGGTGCAAATAGAGCGTGTTATGTCATTGCAATAGAAGCGGGGTGGGCGAGAAAAGAAGAAATGAATTCTCTCAATTTAATTCGTGTATATAAATTTTATTATCTAATTTTAAAACTTTTTAAGACATTGTTAGTTGTAGAATATTTATGGTGTGTAATATGATACAATTAGTATGTTTCTTAATTTTATGAAATTAGTGTTTTTCTGATCTGTACGTTTGAATGTAAAAAAAACGTTCGAACATAATTACACTATTTGACGATTAACGTTCGATGAAAACTTTGAATGTATCGTGTTCGTTTGAACACTTCTTCTTTAACATTCGAACACACGTCCGAACGTTATACTCGTTACGTTCGAGCAGTGTTCCCCTAAAGTTCGAACAAAAATTTGAACGTTAAATGCGCTCGGACGTAAGAATGTTTGAACGTCAACTTCTGTCATTCGAATGTAAATTGCTCGGGTTGGCATTCAAACGTACAAAATTATGTCAGAACGTTACTTTCTGTGACAGTTTCCAACCGTCACAAAAAACTAGAACGTTCGACCGTCACTCAGAATGGAACATCTCCAACCGTCACTAAAAATAGTTTTAGTGACGGTTTAATAGTAAAGTGTCACTAAATGTATTCTATGACGGTCGTGGTGACGGTTTCAAACAGGCACCAAATGTCTTTAGTGACGTTTTTGTGGTTTTTGGTGACGATTTTCTCTATCACAAAAGACAAATTGTGTTGTAGTGAATAATAAATATGACGTTATTCAGATTTATACGAACTAATATTAGTTAAATTGAGTTTTATACGAGTTATTTTATTTAATAACCGATTATAATTGTATGTTCACCGACCGCTTATTTGACAAATGAATTGAGTGAAACTTGAGTACTTTGATCAAGCCGATCTCAAGTGGCTTGCCGAGTAGTCTTGTTCATTTGCATTGCTAACTTAGTCTACATATACTCATTGGGAGGTAATCCCTATTAATGATTTTGAGAAGAACTCAAGCAAATGAGTTAACCTAGTTTGGATACAAAAGTCCCTCTAACTCATCTTAACTCATTTTATCTAATTATTACAACTTTTTCAAATTCTCACACAAAATGTAATAAATAATTCAACTTTTTTAAATCTCAAAACAATAATAATATTAAAAAAAAATATTCTAACAATATTTTATTCAACTTTTATCTCAACACATCTTATCTCTACTCACTACCAAACCTCCTCTAGAGTCTTAGTTTGAATAGTGAGATGAGATGAGATCATCTGTGAATATTAATAAAATAGTTTATGAATAGTAGTGCAATGGTTTGAGTTAAGATGTTTATGGGGTTTTAAAAAAATGAGAGTGAAAAAATTGAATAAAAATATTATAAAGTTAAAATATTGTTAAGAATATAATTTTTTAATATAATTTTTATTTTGAAATTTGAAAATATTGAATTGTTTTTTACGTTTTGTTTGAAAGTTTGAAAAACATGTAATGATTAGATGAAAAAGTTGAAAAGTTAAACTTGAAATGTATTTGTATTTATAATATTTGGATATTGAGATGAAATAAGATAAAATATAATGAGATGAAAGTCTCTTACTATCCAAACCAAGCTGAAAAATCATAGTCTTCTAAACACCACAAAGTCTTCTAAATCCTAATTAACTCAACATAGAAAAGAGCCCATACTAAAGAAGACTCTCCTAGCTGCTTCTAAGCCAAGGAATATTGAAGTCGCCTCTAATTGCAAAGTTGCAAGTCAAGACAAAGTGGAAAGGGGGAAATGTTGCAGGGCTAATCCCATAGGAGACTTCTCCTAGAAAAACCTCTCACCTCTCTCTAATCTCCTTCGACTCAGACTAACGAATGGGGGTGGGAGCTTCGGCTCCTCCCCCCTTCCTTCTCTTTTGTCTCTTCTCCTTTCGTTATAGTGTTTTTTTTTTTTTGTTTTTTGTGTTTTCAGGTTAAATAAGGGAGGATCACCGTTCAGGTCTTCCAACCGCTGCAGCTCTACACGCGCCTCACCGGGAAGATGTCCAGCCGCCGATCTTCAAGACCTCCAAATCCGGCATCTATTGGAGTGGCGCGTAGCCCGCACGTAGGGGCGTGGTCATCACGCGCCACCTAGGAGCCCTCTGCCAACACCAAGCTCGACTTCTCTGGGCTCCCTAACTCTAGGGCTTCCAAGCTTCACCGTCGGTTTTCCACCCCGAGAGAACAGTGCCCTGCACGCGCCAATGCCGAATCTTTGAGCACTGTTCATCAGTTTTTTGTTCTGTTTTCTTTGTTGTTTATTTTTCTGTTATGTAATTTTTAGTATTCTGTAGTTGTTTTATCTTTTTGTTTTGTTGTGTATTTTGTTGACCCGAGGGTGGTGTTGGGCCTTTAGATCGGACGTAATCTTGGGCAAGAGCTGTTCGAGAGTGGTGGGTGATGCTACGCCAGTGGTCATACGGCCGGGCTTTGTGGTCTGTGCGTGAGCTGGGTGCTCGTCCAGTCTGGATTCGAGATACAGATGCTTTCGGTGGGTGTGACGTTTGGGATCGCACCAGTGCTTGGGGTTTTGTAGTTGTTTTTGTATTTAGGTGTAGTTTTGTTTTTAGCTAGTAATAAAATAGAAATAGGCTATTGGATTTGATGTCCTTAGCAGTGTCCCGTACTCATCCTCCCATGGAGGACTGCGGGGCCTTTTAGTTCTGTTTTTACAGAGCGCTTTTTCTGTTTAGGAGAGAGTTTATTTAGAAGTTAAGACAATGTCTGTCACAAAGTAATTTATGTGTAGGGAAGCCCCAGAGCTGATGCGTAGTTGACTTATAGTCTAGATTTTTCATGTATTGATAAGTCACATTTGTAACTTCGGTTCATTAATGAAATGAGTCTGTTTCTATAAAAAAAAAAAAAAAAAAAAAAAAAAGGTCAAGACAAAGTGGCATGGATAGTACGTCATGGGATGCATTACTGTGCGTACGTGCCTACCATTCATGAATCGAAAAATATCCCACAAGTTCCTTGAAAGTTTTAATTAAAAGTTATAATTAAACACATGAAGTGAATTAGATAACATTTATTGAGAATTTAATACTATCCAAAAAATTTAAATGAGAATCAAAATGCTTCTCCCACATATGGTGGTCACAGATCATGGTGGCCACTAATTGAGTTTTTTTTTTTTTTTAACTTAATAGTAAAGTAAGTGTTTTTTCAATGAATTTTTTATTTTTATTTTGAAAATATTTAATGACTTTAAAAAAATGTTTAAAATAGGGCAAAAAAGACAATTTTTTTTGCCTATTTAGCGACTCTCTCGGCGGTGGCCTCCCTGATATGTGGGAGTAGCACCACGCATAAATATTATAGGGATCATTTCATATATTTATCTTTCTCTTATTTTAAGTCATGATCAAGTTTAGATAATAATTTAAGGCTAGAGATATTGATCGATGCCAACCTTCCAGTATGTACATTCAACTTTTTAGCTGGCAACAATTTCTCAGCAATTGATTGTTGAAAATTCTCGTCTACTAGATTCTCTAATATCGCCTCATTAATTTCCAGTCAAATTTATGGCTGGGAAAATGAAAATGTGTACGTATGCTGGCAAGATTACGATTGCTTTCGCAAACTTTCGTTGAACTATTCTGTATCTTGTATAAAGCGACCGTTCCGGTTCATGTGTTGAAGGAGACAATCTTCATCCCTATCATTTTACTCAGTTATAACCGGCAGTAATTTGTCAAAGTCTAATTTGTTCCTTTTCTTTGGTAGAGATATAGACATTTATGGTTTAGAATGGTGATCTTGATCGAATTAGTCACTATAATTAAGCAGAGCGTGAGAGATTCAACCAAGTTAAAGTCAGTCAAAGTATTCGATCCTTAATTTTCTTTCTCAAATATTCTCTACCAACCAAAATTTAAAGTTAGAAGAAGATTCATCAAGTAAGGTGTACATATCAATATCTTTGAACAGAGCGACCATTTTGTTGAAAAACGATTTCTATAAGTAACTTTCCTGATGTTTTGGTATTTGGATGTATTTGGATAGTGTGTTGTATTTTGGAGTTTTTGACCAAACTAATAGACAAGTCTTTGTTTCTTTAATTTTTGGTAGAGATATAGACATTTATGGTTTAGAATGGTGATCTTGACATAATTTGTCAAAGTCTTTGTTCCTTTTTTTCTACGCTCATGTGCATGCTGGCAAATGTACACCATCGGCCTTTTACTTAAGAAATTTTTTTAAATAAGAAAAATCTCAAAAAGAGATTAAATCACAAAGTTCTTTTTTAATTGTTAGGATTTGATTAAATTACAAAGTTGATAATGCAGAAGTTGCCACAAACGTGAATAATCAATTCAACCGCATGCTCATTAAACTCAATATTTAATTCTTGTAACTAAGAATTTATCATAGCATAAATAGTATCAACTCAATAAAAGAGATTGCTTTTGAGATAAATGCTCGTTTTAGACATATTTTTAGAGAGGCAAATATGGTAGCAGATTTGTTGGCTAAGCAAGGAACCCATGGTGTTAATAGAGATTTTATTGGTTTGGATTTTCAGCATACTCGGTTTAGAGGTTTGTTGAGTTTGGATAGGTTGGGACTGGTCTATATTAGAAATAAATGATTTTTAATTTTTGAATTCTTGTCTAATGGTTTTCCTCTGCCATACGTGAGGGTTTATAGTAAATTCAGGGTAAGAGTTACAAGCCTATAACCCGCGTAATGCGCGAACTGTTATCTATGCTAAATTTTATAACTATAAATAGTTTATTAATATGCATAATCACTACTACAACTATTAATAAAATGTGTATCGAATATATATAAAATGGAGCATGCATATATAATAATCATAAAAAATGAACATAAATGTATTAAATAAATATCAATCGTTTAACTTAATATAATCAAATTAATTAAATCATGAATAAATGCATCAGAATAATCACCATAGAAACAAATGATATGAGATAAAGAATAAATTAACTAAATATTAGAAGTGAACATAAATACATTAGATAAAGATCATTAGTTTAACTTAATATAAGTAAATTAATAAACTCACAAATAAACTGAATAGAAAAAACTTAGCTCATCTCCTAGCAGTAAATAAAACCATTAGCCATTATTATTAATCACATTTTAACATATATAGTTGATAAGAAAATTGCCGATTACCTATAATTGATCAGCGTGTTGCTTGCTATTGGTAAGTAAAAAACCACCCATTTTGTATCTGTATATTTTTGAATATATATTCTTTTGTGGATCAAACAAAATTCATGCCATTAAAAATATGAGTTTTTCTGCTCAGCGCAGCTCTACAACACATACTTGTTGTGAGGGGAAAAAAAAAGTGTGTAGTGTAAGCTGGCTACTTAATAGATTTTTTTTTATTACTTTCGGTCATAATAACTCTCCGAAGATTATTGCTTTTTTTCTAAACTTTTAATTTGTCAACGTCTTCCTTTCTTTTTCTGTAGTATCATTGGTTGGGTACTAAGAGTATTTCAAGTATTCTCAGAATATTTCACTACTATTTATTATTTTGTTATTACTTTTTACTACTATTGACTATTATTCAATAGTCTATCATTACTTTTTCATTACTATTCACATAATATCTGAAATACTCTCACTTCCCGAACTTCAGAGATTCCACCACGATAAACTTAGTCAAAGTACTCTTTCTTGTCCTTATTCCTTAATTTTCTTTTCAAATTTTCTCCCGAAGCCAACATTTGAAGTTAGGAGAGGACGCATGCTGACACAAATCAGAATTCTACTTAAAAGAGCGTAGGTACATATGGCTGTGCTAATTTCAATCCAATCATTAATGGGATCTACTACTTTTTTAATTTTTCATAAAAAAATTAAACTCGTCTCAACATACTTTATACATTTAAACATATATCTTAACCTATTTACATTCAAACACATCTCAATGAAATCTACAAATATTACTAATCATAGATCAACTCAGATTATCTGAGATCATGAGATCATCTCAATGTCCAAAGACATAGAGTCAATAATCTCTACCTGAACTTCCATAGGTTCTTCCATTATGATTTTAACACCCCAATCTTTTCTTGTTTTATAACAGGGACTTGGAGTATCAGGACATGTAACACATGATCACGTACCCCTGTTCATGACAGATAGCATGCAATGCATTCTATAAATTCATCTAGCAGAATTTAATAATCGCAATGAAAAGGTGACTTGTAAAATTTTTGTACCAGAATAACTTAAGACCATGACTTCATTATAAAAAAAGATCCCATTCATGCATCATTTAAATGTCTGTAATATGTGGCGTGTACATAACACATAAACAAATGGAGAATACATCTCCTTATTCAGGTCATGGTTAAAGGGAGTCTTCAAATGGAACATGTTCAAAGCATCGTTCGGATGCGCTGAATGGCTTGTAGGACCATCTCTAGGAGCATCATAATTAACTCCAACTGGCAGCCTGGGTCTAAGTCCTCCTCAATCATCCTTAGCCTGGGGTTTGCATTCATAACCATTTATGTGTCATTAATGGAATGGTAGTTGAAATTAATAGAGTGAGATTTCTTCAA
The DNA here is from genome assembly GCA_003123785.1 of Pterocarya stenoptera. NCBI lineage: Eukaryota > Viridiplantae > Streptophyta > Magnoliopsida > Fagales > Juglandaceae > Pterocarya > Pterocarya stenoptera. Next base: position 508,127 of record QEOT01009696.1, on the reverse strand, counting down.
ATCTCAATAAGTTAACAACCAACATACAAAGAGATAATATAAATATGATAGATAATAAACATGTGATGGATTCATGATAGGCATAGAAAAGGGTCATAGTTGTTTCCATTTAGATTTCTCAACATCTTGCAAAAAGACACATTTTCTTACAAAGAACATTTCATACTTTAACTTTTCTTCAATTCAACTCACTCTCTCTCTCTCTCTCTCTCTCTCTTTTGTAAAAAATTTTTCTTAAACATATGGTATCATCACGACTCTCATTTTTCCTTTTCTTTTTCTTTTTTTCTTTTTTTCGTGAGTACCTGCTAGTTATCATAACTCAACTTTTAGTTGAGATAACATTATTAGAGCTGTGTAGATAAATTTCAATGCATTGATCATAACTTTTCATAGCATGGGCACCCACCAGCTTTAGGTGCCATAATTCGACAACGCCCTGGAATCCTTTAAAGAGGAACTAGTCGAAGTTCGTTGACTGTTCTTCGTCAACCCAGGGGTTATCACTCTATTTTTAATCACTCCAGAGTAGACAGGGGAGTTCCACTAGAATATTTTCTGACCACTGTAGATGCCTCTTCTCATGGCATAGTGATGGCATTTCCAACTGGAGTCTCAGTCCAGATATCGAGCCCAAGGACCTGGGAAGTCAAGGTAGCAATAGGTGGAGTTTTATATCTCTTTTCCGTATTAGAGTTTTGTATCTAGAACTATCCAGTTTCAATTGATGAGTCCACTAATTTAGCAACAAAAGAAAAATTCCACTAACTGTTGTAAAATGATAACTGGTGCTGCACATTGTTTAAAATTGAATGATAATGCACACATAGCTCATGGCTGAAAGTAATCTGAAAGGAAATTGAATTCTGCTTGTCTTATTGCACTCCATAGATTGACTTGGGTTCTGAAAGGAGTAGCAAGATTAAGTCTAATTTAGTAAAAGATCACTCTGTTCCATGGAAAATGAATCCTATCCAACACACACACACACACACACACACACACACACACACACACACACACATACACACATATCTCCTATGAATTCATTTTGCATGCATTGGAATCTATTGTATTTTGTTCAGATTAACAGACTTGGTCCCAAGAAACCAAAATCCTCCAAAATCTCAAGAGCATATTTGCATTAACACAAGGAAGTACCATTTTACAAGGGTTTTGTTTCAACGCATATAATGAAATGGATGGGATGGGTTTTGAATGGCTAAAATTCTGGTAATTTTATATCGGTCAGAATTTTTTGTACGTAGCCTGAAGTGTATATTGACATATATGTTACCTGAAGTGATTTTATTGAATTATTCTCTACCCTCCCCGCTTCTCCTTAACTTTTATTGGGCTTTGACAGCATGTTAAAAGTGTGCTGTGGTTTTGATGTTTCCTGTTAAGTTGCTATAAGTCATTTTTGTATTGCATATTTCCAGTTTTGCCCTTTTTCTCTCTACGTGAGCATTCGGGTTGCTGTTTGCTTCTGCGTGATCATTCACAGTTGGTTGCGTGGCAACCGCAGATGGTGGCTCCGGGTGGCCTTCTTTTGTCGACCTGGTGGCTGATATCCCACAGCCCATTCCTGAAATGATGTTGCGACCTAGACCTCCGAAAGTGTTGGATGGAGAAATTTATTTTTAGTTCTAAGTGGAGATTATGAAGTCAGTAGAACCGTTTTGCTTTTATGTGATTCTCAAGTTTTTGAAGCAGCGTCCATCCTTGGATGCGATCCATGCATTCATCCACAACCGCTGGGGCCTTTCATCACCTCCAGTTGTTTCTTCTATGCAAAGGCCGAGAAACGTGTTTGTTTGTATGACAAACGAAATTGACTTCACGAAAGCACTGTCAAGAGATGTGTGTGATCAATGGTAGTTTTTACCCGGTGTTTTGTTGGTCTCCAGACTTCATGGAGGATGAGGAACCATCTAGGGTACCGGTATGGATCTCTCTCCTGGGACTCCCTCCAAAATTTTATAGTGAATCATTTTTTAGTAACCTTATGGCCCCTATCGGTACATTCATTCGTCGGGGATAATCTGACGCGGTGCACCACGAGAACAAATGGGGCGAGGTTGACGCTGCCAAAGAACCTTTCTTTCATTTCTGGATTGGAGTTTCGGGTTTGCCATCTAGTAGAAAACAAGAAGTTGTTTATGATACACTCCCTACGTATTATTGTAAGTGCCCTATCCAAGGCCATAACTCAAAGACGTGTCGTGTTGATCAAAAAGAAATGTTGGGGAAAGATCGGGGAGGGTAGAAAGGGATGAATGTGAATGGGGACTCTGCTGTGGTTCCGAATGTAGTTGAGGCTCTGAGTGCAGATGTGGTTACGAATGTAGTTGAGGCTCCAAGTGCAGATTTGGTTACTAGTGCAGTGGTGGATGATTTTTTGACTGGTTCAGTGTGGGGTAATTCACATAATGTTGTGGTCTCAGAGCCTATTTTTTCTATGGTGCAGGTAGTTGATATTGACAAAAAGCCGTTGATTCCTGAAACTGAGGTTGCCAGGGAATGTGATGTTGAGCCTCGGGTGATTTCGGTCACAGAAGTTGAAATAGAGTTCCTTGAAACAGAGGTTGTCAAGGCGAATGATGCTATGGATACTGCTATGCTCTCGGTTGTAGCAACGGAATCTGTGTTGGGACAAAAACATGGGGTTGTGTCTGAACCAGTGTTGGTAGCCTGCGAGTCTACGTCTGTCGATCCGTTTCTTGTCCAGGAGAATTAGCTGGCTGCTGTGGAACTGGAGGATGACCCAGATGAGGAGCAGCCGATTATGGAGGACTGTGTTTCTGAGCTAGAGCCAGATTTATGCCCTGAAGTTTTTCCTCAAGATAAAGATTACTTGACTGAATCGGAGGCCAATGAAGGTAAAAAAAAAATACAAGAAAAAAATGTTTGTTAAAATGAGAAGTTCTTCTCGGGTTCTTGCTAGATTCTCTAATATGTCTCAATGATTGTTCCCATTTTAGTTTGGAACATTAGTGGGACCTCAAAAGGTAGATTAAAAAAATTGCTTGGTCAGTTGAGGCCGAAAATTGTTCCTCTTTTGGAACCTTTTCAAAACCTTGATGTTGCTAGGAGATTGGGACGTGCTTGGAAATTTGATAGTTTCATTTCAAACGAGGTTGGGGGGGGGAGAAATTTGGATTTTTTTGGGATAGTACCGTGGAGGTGAGTTTGGTTCAAATGGGAGGGCAATATATTTCTATCCAAGTAGGTGAAGGGTCTGAAAAATTTTTGGTTACTGTCATTTATGCAAAATGTACCATGACTGAACGACATATTTTGTGGGATTCTCTTAGTCTTCAAAATATGGTTTCCGACCCGTGTATGTTTGTTGGTGATTTTAATATTATCTGGAATGATTCAGAGAGAAGAAGAGGTAGGCCTCGACCTCTTACAGCTATGGAGGATTTTAATAACTAGATTCATCAGGGGGTTTGATTGAAATGGCATCAAAGGGGAGTGCCTTTTCTTGGTGCAATGGGCATTATGGCTTGCTCATTCTTGGGCACAGTTAGACCATGTTCTGATGGATGCCTCTTTTCTTTCGGTATTTCCTAATGCTATTTGTTCTTATTTGTCTCGTTCTACTTCAGATCACACTCCTATGTTTATAGAGTTTAAACAAGACCCTTTCTCTTATGGGCCAGCCCCTTTTCGTTTCCAACAAATGTGGGTGGAACATCATAATTTTCTGGATTGTGTTCGGCAGGCTTGGTCTTCTCGAGAGGGTGGTTCAGCCATTCAGACTCTGGTTATGAAGTGTAAAGAGACAAAGGTCACCTTGTGTGAATGGAATGAAAGGGTCTCCAGTCATACAATGCTTCGAATGACTGATCTTGAAAATCAGGTTGAGGAGCTTGAGCAACAACTTCAATTAAACTGGGATGATAATCTAGATAGAGAGTTACAGGTGGCAAATGAGGAGTTGGCAAACTGGCGGCGTCGGGAAGAAATTCGTTTGAATCAAATGGCAAAGATAAAATGGGCGATGGATGGTGACTAGAATTCCAAGTTTTTTCATGCTTGCTTAGCCAATAAAAGGCATACGCGGGTACTAGAAATGCGGTCAAATGATATGGTGTTTGAGTCTCCGGAGAGCATTCACCAAGGTGTAGTAGATTATTTTTCATCTTTCCTACAGGGTGAACCGCTAGCTAAGCAACCTATTTTTGAGAATCTTATTGATCCAGTTATTTCTTTGGAGGAGAATGCTGTTCTTGTTAGCGCCTCATCATTGGAGGAAGTATTTGAGGCTTTGTCCTCTGTCCCGGTTAATAGTGCTCCTGGCCCTGATGGTTTTGGCACTCGTTTTTATAAGAGCTGTTGGGAGGTGGTTAAAAAGGATTTGTGGAATGCAGTGTTGGAATTCTTTGCTTCAAGTCTCTTCCAAAGTTCTTTACAGCTTCTTACCTGGTTTTAATTCCAAAGGTGGATTCTCCAAGGTTTTGACAAGTTCCGCCCTATCAGTCTGTGCTCGGTTTTTTGCAAACTTTGCTCCAAGATAATTGTGAATCGATAAACTAGTGGATGTGGTGAAAAGGTGGTGGCTAATGGCGGCGTGACGGTGGCATTGGAACAAAAGAGGGTCGTGGCTTGAAGCCATACATGGGGACTAACGGCGGCGAGAGTGGAGCTGAAAATGGAAGGGTGAGGTCACCAACTGGAGGGGAAGAAAATGAGAGGGGCAGTGTCGGCAACGGCATTGTGGGAGGATTAAGAAACAGATAGGAGAGAAGGGAGGGGATGTAGTGCGCGGGAGGAGAAATGCAGGGGAAAAAGAAAGGAGAAGAAGAAAGAAGGAAGAAGAAAAAGAGGTGAAAAAGAAAAAGTGAGGGAAAGAAATGAGGTCCAGTCATCACAACTTGGGGTCACGAAACTGATCCAATGAAAATGATTTCAAAACAACAATTTAAATAAACTAATTTAAACACAGTGACTAAATAAAAATAAAATAATTAAATCCAACAATAAACTAATTTAAAATAAAGAGTAATTTAAAATGCAAAATAATAATTAATAACAATAAAACACATTGAATTAACAGTTAAAAATCTTAAAATAATACCACGTAAATCATCTAAAATTTCAAACAAGAAAGCCCATAATCTTAAGAAATGCAATAATTACTTAGTGAAAATACACATAAATACGGGGCATCACAAAAGATAATCTAGGAATCAAAATCTTCGAGAACACTTTGTAGATTACATTACAAAGGCTAATTGGCCGGAACTTATCGAAACTTTGAGGATTTTTTATCTTTGGAATAAGAACAATAAACAACGAAGTACAAAATCTAGGAAAGACCTCACCCTTGTAGAACTCCTGCACAGCTTCCATGACGTCTTCTTTAATAATGTGCCAACAAGCTAAATAAAAAGTTGAGCCAAAACCATCTGGCCCCGAGCTTTTGTTTGCTGAAATGGATGATAGTGCCTCAAAGTCTTCCGCTTCTACGGGTTCTTGTCTTAGTCTAGTGACATCATTTTCATTAATAACGAGAGAGAACAAATGGTTGAGCTCAGGCAAGTTAACCAAATCCTCTTGGGCAAGGAAATCCGTAAAATAACGCACCACCTCAGAATGGACCATCTCTATTGACTCAAGAATCGACCCATCCGGAAGTCTCATAGATTTTACCCTCGAGTTCTGCCTTCTTTGTGCAATATCAGTGTGAAAAAATTTTGAGTTTTGGTCCCCCTCCACCAACCATGTTTTTTTTGCTTGTTGAGATATCCTTGTATCCTCCCGTTTTACCCAAATCCCCAACTCTGCCTTAGAGACCAGCATTTCCTCCTCAATAGCCGTCGAGTAAGTCATTTGCAACTTAGAATGAAGTTGCTCAATTCTCTCTTCCAATTCCTTTGTCACACCACCAACATGACCAAAAACCTCTTTATTCCACACACGTAGCTTTACTTCTAGCCTTTTCAGCCTGCCAACTAATAATTGTAAGCCAGAATTGCATACAAAAGGTGCCTTCCAAGACGCTTCCATAGCTTCTAGAAAATTTCCATGAGAAATCCAAATGTTCTGGAATCGAAGTGGTGTAGGACCATACCTCTTCGAGCCTGAAGCATCTAAACAAAATAGGCGAGTGGTTCGAGGTTCTTCTACTCAAAAAATTGGCACTAGCTTCCTCGAATTTGGACAAAAACACAGTGTTAACTAGAACTCTATCAAGTTTGGCCCAGCTTCTAGCCATACCTTGGTGCCCATTGCACCAAGAAATTGCTTGCCTTCCACTCTAAGATCCAGTAACCCACATCTGAAAATACAACTACTAAAATCTTCAATAGCCGTAGAGGGCCTCAGTCTACCCCCCACTCGTTCCTCATTACTTCTAATAATATTGAAGTCCCCCAATACCACCCCAAGGGATTCCAACACAAGACACCCCACTTAAGTGGGACCACAGATCCTGGCACTCAAGCCAAGTGCATTTAGCATAGAGTTTCTAATAGGTTACAACCATTAACCCCAAAAATTCCTGTCAATGATTGATCTGTCATACTATTAAACCCATGACAATATCCTTTTTCCAACACATCCATATTTTCCCTCCCACCTCCGCATTGGACCTACAATTTGGAAGCTGCAAACTGAAAGCCCAACTCTGCAATTTTGAATTCTCTTGAAAAGGTTCTGAAATCACCAACATAGAAATATCATACTTACGAACCAATTTTCTTAACCTTCTTTTCGACGTCCCTAAACCCCTCACATTCCACACTACTAATTTGTCAATCATAAATTCAGCTTTTGAGGACAGGACCCTCACACTAGAGCCTAGATCAAAGGCATAATCCTTTTTAACTTCAAGGGAAGCTTCGTTTTCCCCTTCCGACAAGACAACACAACTGTTGAAGCACTCTACCTCCCCATTCTCCTCACTCATAACCTCGGCATCAACCGTTCCTTCCCCTTCTTTTTCCACTCCGCCTTCCCCCTCATTATAAACACGGACTACGTTACTCCCATCACCAGTTCTCTGACCTTCTGAAGCCCTTACCACAGTTTCCCCTCCTCAACCGGAGCCCCTATTTGGATCTCCAAATCCGAAACCAAAGCAGCATCACTACCCAGACCAGCAACCAATTGTCCAACGATGACCATCTCACTAGAAATTTCTTGACCACTACCAATCTCCTCAACCACCTCAATCGATTTTTTTTTCTGTTGTTTATCCTTACGACCAATCTCCTTCCACACTGTGCCTTCTCCCTCATTCTTAGGTATTTACACCCCCTCCTTTCTATTAGGCTTTTTTTTTTCTCTCTCACCAGCCCTGCATACTACCTCAGAATGCCCCTGTAAAATATTTAGCACAATATATCCCCTTTTCTCATAAACAACTTCCAGCCACAATTTGTTTTCTCTACCCAATAATCAAAGGAAAACCAGCGACATGCTCATCTCGTAAATCAACTTCCGCACAAATTCTCGCTCCTATAGCCTGAGTTCTATATAACGAAGCAGTATCCATGCCAAGGAATTTTCGAAACCGTGAGGCAAGAATTTGCAAGCAGTGTAACCTGTATAGATGCAATGGAAACCTTGGCAAGAAAATCCATTGAGGAGCAATAGAGGATTCCTTATGTACATCAGAATCCCAGGCTGGTTAAAGAGCCGAAAATGGAAACCAACAACAACTCTACCTTCTCTCACCCAAGCATGAAGATAATCCTTCTCATTTGCCAAGTGCAAAAGCATGTGAAATTTGTCCATGAAGCTTACCATCGGAACTTCACTAAGGCCCCAAGTTTTAATAATCTTAACCCTCAGAACAACAATCGAAAGTCTAAAAGAGAGAACTTTCAGCACTAGAGCAAATTTCAAATCTTCTGTTGCCCTATCCATTTCCACATCCGAGAATGCAAAGCCCAAATCACTGGTGATCAACTCCGATTTCTGCATAGGCAGCCTAAATTTCACAGGCGGAAGCTGACGAGGAAGAGCTTGGAGGAATGTACGGCATTCCCCACCTTCAGATGCCACCGTCGTGTTCTCCCCTCCAGCAGCCCGCAGCACTCCCCTTTTTGCAGCGAAACCAGCCCAAGAAGCCCACCCCTGCCGACAGCCAAAGCTACCAGAGGATCAGGCAACTCGGCCATAGGCTAGGCCCTCATGCTCAAACGAAAACGCACAAACCCTAACAGAGCAGGAAAAATCGCCTGCCACGTAGGATGGTTAGTATGCTTAGCACCTTAGGAGTTAATAAGTTTGGAGATGAGAGTTCTTATATTGAGATCTGTACAACTCTTATTTCGATATATATACATATATATATATGTAAGGATATAAGTGTATGATGACTTTGTGATGAGATAATCAGGTTATAAGATGAGTGATAAGAATATAGTTCTACTAAAAGTGGACCAATCATCATTATTAATTAACAACAAGACAAGTTTAGATGTGATGGTTCAATTATATTGAGATTTTTAGAACTTTTATATATCTTGATATATACAAAACTAACCGGAAGCAAGTATATAGATAGATCGAAAGATATATATATACATATCGATATAAAAAACAATGTCCATAAACCAATGTGCGAGAATTATGCAAGTAATAAAATAGTATGTGATTCTCCAAGCAATAGGAATTTTACAATCAAGAGATCGAGGAACTTACAATAACAGTTGTCACTACATCTTTCACTTCTCCCCTATGTGCCATGGTCAACTCCACAAATCTATTAGAGACGCTGTCTATAAATCTTAGCCTCCCATTGTTAGCCAAAAAAACTACAATAATTTAAAAAGGATTACACTAATTACATGCATTTAGCTTTTATTGGAAAAGAATGCAGCGCTGTGGGATGAGGGAGAATAAGGATTGGGGAGACGGGGGGAAGGGGGGTAGAGGGAAAAGAAGAAGGGGGAAAGGAAGAAGAAAAGAAGTAGGGGAACGTGAGATTTTAATTTTATGAGCTTTTGCGGCGAAATAACTCGCCACAAAGTCTACAAAAGTTGCCGCAAAAGAACAACTACTCATTTTCAACGGCTTTAACAATTTAGGAACTACTCATTTCCGGCAACTAAAGATTCGCCGGAAATAGTCTTCTACAATTTTTCATTAATTTCGTAAAAGGCTATTTCTAGCACTTTTTATTCACCACTAATAAGCATTAACTCGCCTAAAAAATTATCTATTGTGGCGATTTTAGTATTCGTCTCAAATAAAATACTGTTACAATCTTAAATTTTTGTTGCAACGAATAGTAATCACCGCAAAAGGTCTAAAAGTCGCCACAAATAAGTGAACAGTAATTTCAGCTTCAATTTAAGCAACGAAATAAAAATTATGAGAAATAAGGACTATTTCGGCGATTCATGTTTTTGCGACGATTTTAAAATTGCTAGCAAAGGCCTGATTTCTTGTAGTGAATATTGGCTTCCCAGTTTATACTCGGTACATTCAACTTTCTTGCAACAATTTCTCAGCAATTCATGGCTGAAAATTCTTGCCTACTAGATTCATTCGTATTGCGCTTCATTCTCATCAAATTTAGGCCTAGGAAAATGAAAATTTGTAACCAGCTGGGAAGATTAGGATGGCTTTTACAAACTTTCGTCGAACTTATTCTTTATATATGTTGCACGTGTAATGAGATAGTTGGGATTCATTTGTTGAAAGAGGCAGTCTTCGTCCCTATATATCATTTTAGTCAATTATAATCGGGCCCCAGGTTGGAAAAAGAAACATATGTTGTCTACGTACGAGGATTATTAATGTATTTTTTTCATGAGCTTTTAATTTGTCGAAGTCTTCATTCCTTTTAATTTTGTAGAGATGTAGAGAATATTTGTGGTTTATGATGGTCTGAGAAAGTCCGTCAAAGTGTTCGTTCTTTTTTCCTCATACCTTGATTTTGTTTCTTAAGTTTTGTGATCCCCTAACGAGATTTGAAGTTAAGAGGAAGATGCATGCTTGTACAAGTCAAGAATGGTGCTTAAAAGAGCGTACCTATGTATATAGTATATGGACACATGCACAGTATAACTCTCACTCTATCACAGTGCACGCCAACAAATAACTTTATGAATTACCATAAATAAAAATACTTTTATGTCCGGTTTTCTTGGAGTCGCTTCTGTGTGTTTCTCATGTCTCTATGTCTAGGGTTGCTGCATGGCTGCGACTGCGGCTGCTACCCTTCTGGTGTCTCAGATGCCAGTGGGGAACCCAGAAAAATCCCTTTTGTATGCCCACGCTGTTTCTAGAGCACCATTGATTGAGCTGTATTATTGCATATTTTTTACATTTAAAATCAATATATTTTTAATTGTTTTATTATTTTATCATTGGTTTTAGATGAAAAAATTGATTAAGAGGCATAAATCCAAGTTGTGCTTTAAATTGATTAAAAGCATAATTTATTCTTGATTTTAATACTTGTAATTTAATTGTGTAATATTTCTTCCATGCACCGCACACCTTTAATATTTTATTCTTCATTTTTTTGTCTAATTTTATTTTTATTTTTAATTAATTACTTATTTTATTTTCTTTGTCTAGTTTTATTTTTGTTTCTTTAATTATTTATTTATGTTGTTTGTTTAGTTTTAGTTTTATTTTTATTTTTTATTGTTTTAGTTTTAAAGCCCCCTCCTAAACGACATGTAGTTTTGCCCATAGACAAAAACGACATGTCATTTTGGTCATCTTCATCCTTAACAAGTCCAGCAGCACGCACGGCATCCACACTGCACTGTACCTATACAGCACCGTGCCCAACCACCTCAAGCCACCATGAGCAACTTAAAGAAGTTTTGAGAAAAACAATCTCACGAGTTGAGTGAGAGAGTGTGCTTTTCATTCATATATATATTGGTCATGTACAATCTGTTTCTATACTAGGAAACTGTACAATATAGAAAGAATGCTAAATTAAATAAATTACATAATGATTATACATAGCTGGACAGATTCTATCTTTCTAAAAATATGCAACAGCTATCGTGGTGCAGCTTAAGGTAAGTTGCTGAGATCATGGAATCATGGTTGATTGCTTGTTGTGATTGCTGGACTGTTATGATTCTGTGCTTGATCTATGGCAGCTTGATCTTCATTCCTTATACAATTCTCCACAACCGTGAGCCACGAAGCACCACTGTGCATGCGGCAGCACCATCCTCTGTTTTAAGAAGTGAAAACAGAGTAAAAATCCTTCGCAGCCCGCTGCCTCCACCTCCATTTCTGCAACCTGGACAGACCCGCTGCACCTCCACTAGCCGCCAGCAGCAACAGAAGACGCCGGAGATCAAGTCTCCACTGCCCAGTGAAGCCCAACACCTTCACGTAAATCTCCGCATACACCACCCACGCACAGCCACTCCGTAGCCCTTCATGGTTTCTGTCCCTACCTCTCGGGTCGCTCTCTCTATCTCACTCCGATTACACAGCAAGGCTGCACATGAAGACGCAGCAACGGGAAGAAGAAAAAAAAACACAACTTAAAGAAATGAAAAAAAAAGAAATGAAGAGAAACACGTAGATGGAAGGACGCACGCGAAGACTTGAAGGGCAATGTAGCAGAAAGAAAACAAAAGAAAAGAAGGAAAGCGTCGAACAGCAACGATGAACACACGGATGCACAGCAGAAAGAAAACAAAAAGAAAGAATAAATGAACTGGAAAGAGGCCAAAAGTTTTTCTTCTGCATGTGGGAAACAAGACAGACGCACAAGGGCCAGCGACAAACGGAATATCTTTCTTAGTGGGGACGAGGTCACGGACATGGGATACCAAACAGTATCGATTTTCAGTGTTTTTGATGCCTATATAAAGGCTTGTAAACGGACGAAGAGATTCGTTAGGAATTAGGAGAAACTGGGTAGATTTTAGGAGTAGGAGTAGGAATAGTGTAATTTAGCCTGCTTTGTTTTCAGTTTTTGAATAAAGCTCGGGCGAAGAGAGGGAGTCCGGTAACATAGTTGAGAGCCTAATGGATCAACTATCGTTACCGAGCTTTCCTCCTTCACCTGTAACCTTTTATTTCAGTTTTATTTTTGTTTTATTTCAGTTTAAAGTTGATGATGAATTATTCCTTACACTTTTAATTCCCGCTCATTTAAATTTATGTCATTTAATTTCCTGCACTTTAAATTAGTGTCATTTATTTTTCCTGCACCTTTATTTTCTACAATTTAAATTTATGTCAATTAATTTTCTTGCTCCTTTAAATTTCAGTCATTTAATTTTCCAGCAATTTCAGTTTACTGTCTTGCATCTCAAACACTCAAATCCAACAAACATGAATCTGGTTCACGACCAGTAATCTTTTCATTTTCATTGCACTCTTCCATCCATTGTACATATCATCACTTTTAATTTTATTTTCTCATTGTAAATATTTCCATCATTTTACACGAGTTTATTTTTAGCACTTTCCCTGTGGAGACGATCTAGGAATTTATTTCTAATTATTACACGACACACTCTTGCACTTGGGATAGCCATTGTGCTGCTCATTTTCGAATGAGTCAACCATCTTCATCGTCGTATAGACTCCCTATGCGTTATCCTATTGATGTCGATGGCCAACAGGGTTTTGTTTTTTTAGTGGTAGAGATGGCTAAGGCTGCGAAAGATTTTAGATTTTCTTTGGTGTTGAAATTTCTTCGTTCACGCCCCTATATTGATGTAATTTGCCTCTCAGTGGTCAAATCATGGGGTTTGCAAGAATTCCCTACCATCAGTTTTATGGATGCTCATCATGTATTCATTAATCTGAGACATTCTAGATGGGTTGCTTCCCTTCCTGAGAAATTAAATTTATGATAGACAGAATCTTGGTGTGGAACGTGCATGGTTTGGGCACGTCTAAAAGAAAATTAAAGAATTTGGTGAGGAAGTATAAGCTAGTTTTGATTATTTCTAAACCTTTTACGGAAGAGGTGTTTATGGCTTTTTGGGCTGATTATCTTGGGTTTCCTCTTATTGCGCTAATGAAGCTATGGGAGGAAAACTTTGGATTTTTTGGAAGGCAGAATTGACTTTTGATATACATGATATGTCTGATCAACTAATATCGTGTTGTTTTACAGTGAATAATTATAGAATCTTTATGACTTTTGTTTATGCAAAGTGCACTCAAGGGGAAAGAAGAGAATTATAGCATGATATAGAGGGTGCAATGGTGGATGATGTACCTTGGATTGTAGTGGGCAATTTTAACTCTATCAGAGAGGATGGTGAGTGCTTAGGAGGACACCCAAGGCCTTTATCGGTAATGGCAGCGTTTAATTCCTGCATTCATAAATGTGGCCTAGTGGAGATGAATTATAGTGGCTGTAAAATGTCGTGGTGTAATGGACACAGGGGTACATCGCGGAGTTGGGCGTGGCTTGACCGAGCCCTTTCGAATATTGCATTGATCTGATGCTTGCCACAAGTGCATATGGAGTATCTGAAATGGAAATCCTTTGATCATTGTCCAATGTTGATTAATTTTGTTAAAGAGACAACTGGATATGGTCCTTATCCGTTTTGTTTTCAAAGTATGTGGTGCGCACATGAAACCTTTAATAAATGTTTGGAAGATGTGTGGAGTGGGGAGGTTCAGGGACGGGTCTGTTTCTGTTAGTAGCCAAACTTAAGAGGCTTAAATCAATTGGAATAAAGAAGTCTTTGGTCAGGTGGATCACGCGATCAAGGCGTTAGAAGAGCGTTTGGAATTTCTTGGATGTCAATTAAAAGATGGACATGTCCCGAATATAGAATGTGAGTATTTACAATCGAAAGCTGATTTGGAGTTATGGGAACATAGAGAAGAACTTTGGTTGGCATAGCAGGCAAAGAGGAGGTGGCTTCAAGATGGTGACCGGAATACGAAATTTTTTCATGACTTTGTGAATCAACGTAGGAAAACTTCGGCTATTAATAAAGTGGTATTATCAAATGGGGTGGTCTTGGAGACTCCGAAAATGGTTCATATGAAAGCACTTAATTATTTCTGGAATTTCCTTACAGAAGAGGGGCCGAATGTCACTCTAGATTTGGCTGATTTAGTATCCTCAATGGTTAGTTATGAAGTTAATTTGGTTCTTTCTAAAGAGCCATCTGAAGAGGAGGTTTGGAATGCTTTATCGTCCATTCCTAAGAATAGTAGTCCTGGGCCAGATGGATTTGGTTTTGCATTTTATATGCATTGTTGGGAGACGGTTAAAAAGGGCATTATTGCAGTTGCGTGTGATTTTTTCCAAGGTACTCCTTTGCCGAGATTTTATTTTGCTTCGTATATAATTTTAATAGCTAAAGTGCAGGATCATAAAAGCTTTGACAAGTTTAGACCTGTAAGCTTATGCAGTGTTGCTTATAAAATCTTTTCAAAGATTATTGTGAACCGACTGGATAGGTTGCTGCCCCGTATGATCTCTTGGGAGCAAGGTGATTTTGTTCCTGGTAGAAGTATTTTTAAAAATATCACGCTGGCACAAGAGGTGGTCCGTTCTATCAATCATAGCTCTACTGGAGGTAATGCAATGTTAAGAATTGACATGGCAAAGGCATATGATAGAGTTGATTGGTCTTTTTTATGCTTGGTTTTGAAGAGCTTTGGTTTGTCAGACCGGTTCTATAGCTTGGTAGAGGCATTTGTGATATCCCCTTTGTTCTCGATCATGATGAATGGAACCTGTAAAGGTTTTTTCAAGCCTACCCGGGGCTTGCATCAAGGACATCCCCTTTCTCCGTATTTGTTTATTATCATGCAGGAAATTCTTACTCGATTGCTGCGGAAAAATTTTGCTAATAGAAGAATTGGTGCCTTTTTTCATCCTAGAGGAGCCTTGTTGGTGTCACATCTTCTTTATACGAATGACCTCCTTATTTTTGCAAATGGGGAGAGGAGATCTATTAAGATGCTTTTGAGGACCTTGGAAATATATGCACTTTGGTCTGGCCAATTAATTAACAAGGATAAGTCGGCCCTTTTTATGTCCAGGAAGATGAGTTATGCTAGGAAATGTGGACTTCTCAGACTTACATGTTTTGCAGAGGGATCGTTTCCTAATACGTACTTGGGAGTTCCATTAGTGACAGGTCGATTAAGAGCTAGAGATTTCGAGCCTTTAGTGAGCAAAATTTAGAACAAAGTGGTGGGATGGAAATTAAAATTTTTGTCTCAAGGTGGGTGTCTCACTCTTATTAGACATGTATTATCTTCCATGGCCACACATCAATTGGCGGTTATGAATGTTCAGAAAGTAATTTTATCCAAGATAAACTCCTTTCTTTCTACTTTCTTTTGGGGTGAGTTTCATGGAAAGTCAAAGAGAAAATGGATATTATGGTCGCATATCTATAAACCGACAAGTGAAGGAGGGCTTGGGATTCATGACTTGCATGAAGTGCAGAAATGCATGCATATGAAGTTTGTGTGGAGGTTGTTATATGTTGATAATCTTTGGTCACAGTATTTTCGAGCAAAGTATGTGAAGGAGAGGAATTTTGGTATGGTTGTCTCAAGTAACAGAGGATCAAGGTTCTGGAAGTCTCTTATGCAGGTTTTTCCAGAGGTGTATGAGGATACAAAAGTAAGGGTAAGGGAAGTCAGAATCTCGTTTTGGCATGATAAGTGGTTGTCTTCAGGTCCACTTAGTGTGCAGGTTTAGAACATTGAAAATCCAAAATTAAAAGTGAGGGATTTACGGGTGGGAAACGTGTGGGATGAAGAGGCTCTAGTGGGTTTGATTGGAGAAAACAGAGCAATTGAAGTGATGCAATCTGTTATGGCATGAAAAGTCGGGTCTGATGTATTTGTATGGGAGCCTACTCGGGATGGTGTTTTTTCAACTGCTTCCGCATGGGACTTGATAAGAGTTTGGAGAGATGTTCTTCCTTGGAAGGAATGGATTTGGCATAAATACCTCCCAAAAAGAGTAGCTGTTTGTATGTGGAAAGCTTGGTTCCAATGTTTACCAGTTGATGCTCGTATTATTTCCACATGTTTATTGCTTGCATCTAGATTTAATTGCTGCAGTAAAGGAAATGTTGAGACAATGGATCACGTTTTATGCAATGGAGATATTGCTAAAGCGGTTTGGCACAGAGCATCATTGGAGTTGGGTGTTCGTTGTATGGAAAGATCAACTTGGTGTGGCTGTGTTTCAACGTGGTTTAGGTGTGGAAAAAGATCTTCTCAAAGAGGTATTCTGGTGGGTTTAATTCCAGGCTTGATCACTTGGAAATTATGGGTGAGAAGATGTAAGGCTAGAATGGAATTAGTGGGTGAATCGGTTGAAGCTATTTGGCAGGATGTGAAGTTTTGGTTAAGCCAGATTTCTAACATGATTGCCAAATGCCGTAATATTTCGTCAAGTGATATCAATATTCTTTCAGCCATGGATTTGCCTATAAAACGAGTTAATCTCCAGAAGTTATCTGCGGTATCATGGGCTAAGCCTATGAAGGGATGGGTAAAACTAAATGTAGATGGAAGTTGTAGGAGGTGGCGTGATTAGAGATCATATCGGAAATGTTAAGGCTGCTTTCTCAAAATATCCTGATTTCGGAACCAACAACACAGCTGAGTTGAGGGCCTTATGTCGTTGTGTTGTTGTGTGCAAAGAATTTGGTTTTTATAATGTGGAAATTGAGTGTGATTCGGTATTAGTTGTGCATTGGTTATCTTCGAAGACATGCAATGTTTGGTACTTGGAAGGAATGAATTTCAAGATTTTGCATACTTTCCGTGAGGGAAAAAGAGTAGTCGATTTACTTGCTAGAGATGGTGAAGCTGGGATTAATAAGATATATGGTCAGACGGATAGGCTTTCTCAGGCTGCGAGAGGGATGGTCCCGCTAGATAGAAGTGGAATTCCGTCCTTAAGATGTCATTAAGTAGTATGGTTGGGCTTGTTTTTTACGCTTGTTTTCGTGGTTTGGATTTATTTGGTCATGTGTTTGGTTAAAATAACTTGCTTTGGGCACTTGGGTTTGGGTATTTATTTTTTATTCTTGTATACACCAAGTGTAAAGATGTTACCACGGTTTTCCTCCGCCATAAGCAAGGGTTTTTATTAATAAGTTGGGATATGGGACACTATTGGACATGTGGTCCTAACTCTTCAAAAATAAATAAATAAATAAATAAATAAAAATACACATCTCAAAGGAGAGAGAACGTTTTGAATTACGTCGGATTATTGGAACTAGTTAGATTTTATTTTCCATTAACCACAGCGGCCACCTCCGAGTTGGTTAATGATTTTTTATCGTGATGAACATCCTAACAAACTAACATCGTTTTTTTTTTTTTTTTTTTTTTTTT